>JAOWBP010052679.1:0-12500 GCA_028571105.1 Tragopan temminckii
CAACCAAAAGCCTGCTGGAGCCAGTGAATGATTGATCCAAGCCCTTGAACTGCAGTGGTACAGGCAAAGCAAATTGTGCAAACTTTCTGCTTTCAACACATCAGGACATTTAATTTCTCTACTTTGTGTCTCTTTCTTCTTTTGTCTTTTTTGGAGTTTGAAATATTGAGGCCAATTTTCCCTTTTTAAATCTGTTTGCTTTTCTAAGTGCAGTTACTGCTCAAGGAGAAAATAAGCAATAGGAAGAAACCAAGGCAGAACTGTGAGTGGACAGTGAATAGAACTCTCTTTAACTCATCAACAGCCAGAAGAGGAATAGTGAGACACAAAAAAATGTCTGAATAATGATGCTATTAAAAACAATAACAACAAGAAGTTATCATATATTCTGGTTTTGCAATTAAGTAGCATCCTTTATCTGATGAGCTCCTTGTACTTTATGCACTTCAGTTAATTAAACCTTCCTCATGCACATGATATGTAGAATGTGGTAATCTGCAGAAATAGTTTCAAATGGCTGCTGAAGCTGGGAGTGGAAAGCACACTGTCCTTCCCCAGGAAGTAAACACTTTGCTTTGGAAAAATCATCGTTTTCTGTATCTCTCTGACAAAATTCTTCCCTGTTCAGACATAAGAGTTACTGAGGCAATGAGGCATTCATTTAATAGAGCTTAGACAGGGCAATTTAGGGCAAGAGAACCTGAGTTTCTTAAATAGCATCTGTTAAAGGCTGTGAAAAGATTGTAGCTGGAAGAGGAAGAGAAGCAAAGGTTATACAACTGCTACATTAACTGCCACATCATCCTTCTTTTTTGTCTCCTGTTTGCCTGCTTTTCCTTTTGCCTGTTTTGTTGAACCAGGAGCAACAAAAGTGTTTTCTGCTTGGAAGCAAACTTTGTTTAATAAGGGAATTTTAAAATATTTCTTCTGAAACAACTTACAATGGCAACACCAGCAATAGTGGGAAATAAATGCTCCTTTAGGTGTATGCCAGCTGTCGGGCCTATAACAAACAATGTTCTTAATTAGTGGTAATGAGCTGCCAAACTCCAGAAGGTTCATAACCAAATATATTTTTTTATAATCATGATCATTTAAAGACAATAGCATATTACAAATGATGATTAACAGGTCGATGCAAATGTCAATTAGAAAATATGACTTTAACTATCACACTTGCCCTTAAAGCACACATCATTGCACATATAATTCCTGTTCAAAGCAAGGTTTGAAAGGCTAAGAAAGACATGACTGTGTGCTGGGAAAGTAAAGAGCAGAACTATTCTGCTTCCCACACAGGATTCTGAAAGGATGGCCCGGAAATGAATAAGGAAATGTCATGAAATGTCACACAAAGCGACTGTCATCACGGTGTTGTTCTCAGTGACCAGAAATCACATGCACTTTCAGGGCATCCCAGTACTGTGGGAGGCAAGAGAGTGGTCTGTGCAACTGTGTCACCATTTGCAAGGCACCTGCAGTGAGATACTGTGGCTTCACACAGATAGCTACTGCCCTTTTAGACACCTCACATTCCTCCTAATTTTCAGCTAACCCAATACATCTCACAAGACCTGCACATAGGACATAGGGCTCACGACAATGCTATCATCTCCTAGAGGGGCAGGTGGAAGACAGATAAAAGCAAAAGGGAGAATTACGTAGGTTGCTCCAAAAGTAGTGCCTCTTATTTCTTTCCATGAAAACTAAAACAAAGACCACAATAACGTTATTTGATAGAGTGAATTCTCAGCTACAAAACATGATTTCTCAACATAGTTACCACCGTTAGCTGTGGGTTTTCACCAGTGGTGAACAAGAGCCTGCATGACATGCTCGTAAAAATCCACACAAACAGAGATGATCACTGTGCTCACATCCACTGTTTGGTCTCCATAAATGCTCAGCAAGCATTGATGAATGTCAGTGGGTGTAAATTTTTCTGCATGGAGGAATGCAATGACACAACTTTTCTTCATAAGCACTTTCATGTCTGACACCATTTTGTCAGACTGCCCGTCTGCTGCCATCTGTCACACAGCAACAAAATGTAACGGAAAATTGGCTCAACCAAGGTTCATCCTTTACTGCCATACCACCAACATTCGGCTTTGATGTCATGGGCCAAGATAATAAAATAGGGGGCATTATTTTTGGAACAGCCCTCATACATTAGGTGACAGGCTCTGGACATCCAAAAAAAGAGCAAGGAAAAGTTTCTGTCTGTTTTTGCTGGCCCTGCAACATCACACCTTGTCTGGCTCAGTTTGGATCTTTCCCATCAGATATTCTCTGAAAGTTTCTTGACGTAGAGGTAAAAGGCAAGAATAGAGCTTTGAGTTCAAAAACAGGTTCTGTATTCTGGCTAGTAACTACCTGGTGATTGTGTTCTTAGGATGAAGAAGAAAGGACTATTCTGGAAACTCTGAGCTTGCTAAATCTCAAGAGTTTTTGTGGGAAGGGTGATAGTGAAGGTGGGAGAAAGTCTTAGGTTTTCAAAGGGTTAAATGTACTGATAAAAATCCCCTTCAGTTCTGTCTTCAAATTCTGTTATATTATTTTTACTACTGAAGATTTGAAAGTTTTAGATGGTGTTCATTTGGAGGTTATTACTTTTTGCCCCTACATTGAAGAGCATGGTAGAAAACTGTCTTTATGGAGTACAACACGAGTATTATCAAAACACTTTGTTAAATGCAAAATATCAACCTGCAAAGTCATGGAGAAAGATGTCTCCCATCCATTATGGTGACATTGCTGAAGGCCAAGAGAGAGATGTTTGATTTAGTTCTCTCTGACAGCACTCATTCAGACAGTGATTCTCTGCCACATTGCATGCAGATCTGAAAGGGGACTGGGAGCAGCACAAACATGACTTATAGATACACAGGCACAAGCAAATAAGATGGAGGAAAGAAAAAAAGTAGAAAAAAAGTCATAATCTTGAAAGCTTTGGGCAGATGAAATATGGGGAGAAGAGAACTGCCATTTGTGCTGCAACAACATTTAGCAGCGGTCTGTTGTGAGAGGACAAGGGGAAATAGTTTCAAACTAAAATGAGAGAGATTTCGTCTGTATATAAAGAAAAAGTGTTTTACAATGAGGGTAGTAAAGCACAAGAACAGGTTGCCCAGAGAGGTTGTGGATGCCCCATCCCTGGTGACACTCGAGGTCAGGATGGATGGGGCTCTGAGCACCTGATCCACCTGTAGGTGTCCCTCTTACTGCAGGGGAGTTGGACTAGATGACCTTTGAGGATCCCTTCCAATTCAAACAATTCTACAATTCTGTGATTCTGTGAAAACAGGTTCTATGCTCAGCACTGGACGCTTGTCTTTTATACCATGTCTGGGTAGTTTCGAAGTGGATTTAACCAGGGACTAGGGATACTATAGCTCTTCCTACATGTGCATGTGTACATTTGGAGAGCTGTGTGTTAGAGTCGTGCCATCTAAATCCTCTGTCCTAACTCCAAGCTGAGTGGTTTTCCCCTTTGCATTCATATCTAGGCAACACTTTAAAACCAACATTGAGCACCCTCAAAAAAGTTTAAGTCTTCCAAATAATTACAAGATAAAAAAGAAGTCATTTTTCTTGGTACCTTTACCTTTTTCATTTTCTAACCCTTTTTGGCATGTCATGACTGAGTACTTCCATGCTATTGACCACAGTACAATATAGTTTTAAATATATTAGCTTAGGTGCTAGTAGCAGCTTGGCTGCAGAAGAATTTTGGCAAGACAGAAAATCTTCTGTAAAACCTGGCAAATTAGGTCAAGCTTTGAGTTCTCTGGTGGCAAACCCAGACTGTTGTCACACCAACCTGGTCAGCTGTAGGACAGGACAATTCAAGATTCCAGGCTGACAAGGTGGGATTACAGCCTCAGGCTAGGAAATCAATACATGACCTACACAGGATAACCCTTCTCCAGATATCCAAAAGGAAACAGCAACTGTATTACAGTGTTTAAAATCATAGAATGGCTTGGGTTGGAAAGGACCTTAAAAATCATCTATTTCCAACCCCTCTGACATGGGCAGAGTTGCCACTCACTAAATCAGGTTGCCCAGGGCCCCACCCTACTTGGACTTAAACACCTCTAGGGACGGAGCATCAATAGTCTCAGTAGTCTCTAGTTTAGTCTCAGTAAGACTTCTGGGTGTATCAGACACTGAAGTGATGGCTGGATGTACTGCCCATGTAGCTTTCTCGCTTGGTTGCAAGTTAGTGCAATTAAATTTTGCTCACTGACAGCTCCCAAACTTTGCAGTAAGAGGGAAGGACAGACCAGTCCTGAGCTCCTTATCTTTACAGCCTCTCCTCATGTGTCTGGATATATTATCCATGCTTACATGCCATGTTTACGTTGGAGAGCTGCTTCAGAGATACTCAATCTCACCACACCCTGGAACCGAACAGTCTGTTTTTTCTGGAACAAGATATTTTACAATCACTTCAGCAGAGCCTACCTAAATAAAATAGCCTTTCTGAGAAGCAGCTAACTGTTGACTCAAGAACAGCTTGGCATCTGGATCACTTTCTGCACCTCCAGATTGCACAGTGCTGACTGGCACTGTGCGGGTGCCCCGGCCCTCTTGGCACTGACTCAGGGCTTTTCCCACTGGGTTTCTTTGATTCTGTAATTCTGTGATTCTTGATTCTTTGTGCAGTCTTGTGGAAACCATAGGATAAAACCACAGAATATAACCTAATGACATGTAGGAAATTACAGAGCCCAGCCCAGGCTGGAGGAACTCAAGATGAAGTGTCATCACCCTTCTCTAATGAGAATTTACCATCAGTTTTCTTTTGTACATTAATTTAAGTTGGCAGCTGGCATAGATGCATTTGAGTTGTCATTTTGACTAATCACAAGAAATCATCAGATGGAAGTAGCGTTGTTACGTACCTGTGCTTTCTGAAATTTATGTGCAAAATAACCTTTATGAGAAGAGATGTTTTCACATTGGTCAGGGGTGACAGCTGCATGGCTAGTACCTTCCATATGGAAATGCAATGATGACTGGTTTGAATGGTGCATTTTGAGGCATTTTGCTAGCTGGAACAGCTCCCCAGCCTGTACAGTACCCAAGGAACAGCAGGAGCTGAATCACATTTTGGCTTTATGTACGTGGTCCAGGAGGAGAGTGAAGAAATTAAAAAGCTGATATCCTGGCTGCAAAGATGTGGCAAAGCCACTGGTCAATAAGCTTCCTGGAACAAATGGCTGCAATATTTTCTTGTATACATCAGGAGGTTAGTTCTTGCTGTCAGTATCCATTCAGCTCTTCTGCTTTTGTTGTTGTTGCCTTGGTGTAAATGAGGTTTGGAGAAGAACCTCTGAATTTTTTTTTAATTTATTTTTTCAGTTTTTAACTTCTTTGTTTAAGCTTCTGCTACTGCAAACCATCATACACAGATGCAAGATTAAATGAGCAATTTCAAAATGCAGTTTAACTTGGTCACAAGCCAAAAAGACAAGGAAAAGTAGAGCCAAAAAAAACCTTGAATATGCCTGGGAGAAATGGCCATTGTTTTTTTAGAGCTGCACTCTGTAATCTTATCATTATTAAAACAAACTGCAATGTCATAACATGGACATTGATGTTATTCATACATAGTTTCATAAAAAAGACAGAAAGTGTAGCTTATGGTTCCTATTAAACAAATAGGAAATTTAACTGCCTCAGAAACGGTTGGAAAGTTGAGATAAAGCCAAAGTCTCATGTTTTATATTAGCAAATTACTAGCAGGCCTGTGTAGACCATTGTACAATTAGTGACAAATACAGTGCCTGTGACATATTTAGTGCATGGAGAATAGAAATGGTCTGTGAGATATATAGTGAGTGGGTAATGACTGTAAGTGATGGCCTGTTTGTACATCTGAACAAAGCAAAGGAAGCAATTAGCTCTTTCCATAAACTCTCCATCACCAATGGGCTGTCACGCATCTGCTACTTGCTTGGGACAGAGGAGTGAAGAGGATAAAGACAGAGAAAAGTGTGAAGGCAGGAGAGCAGAGCCTGTTCCGGATACCTAGGTTGGTGTCTAGAGTATGGAGAATAGAAGGTTCAGAGGAGACATTATTATTATTCTCTACAGCTCTCTGAAAAGTCAGCCTCTTCTCCAGGTAACTGGTGATAGGATGAGAGGTGATGGCTTTCAGTTGCACCAGGGATGGTGGGGAAGGGGAGGGTGTTCAGGTTGGATATCAGGAAAATTTCTTCTCAAAAAGAGTGGTGAGGCATTGGCACAGGCTGCCCATGGAGGTGGTAGCATCACCGTCCCTGGAGGCATTCAAGAAGAGAGTGGATGTGGCACTGAGGAATGTGGTTTAGTGGGCATGGCTGGGACGGGTTGATGGTTGGACTAAGTGATCTTAGTGGTCTTTTCCAACCTTAATGATTCTATGATGGTATGATAGAGACCCTTCCTCTCTGCTAGTCCTTTCCCCAGAAGATCAGTATGTCTGAGCAGCATGTCTTGCCCTGGGCAATCTCATTCCTGCACCTTTTTCTCTAGTGGCCCTACTCGTGCCAAATCTTAGATAATTTACTAGCAACAGCAGCTCAATTATAAAGAGATGTTTACCCTTCTCCCTTCCTGCTCCAAAAACAAGGAGAAAGAGGGAAAAAAGAAAAAGAAAAAAAAAAGATAACAAATGAGAAGAAAAACAAAGGGAGAAAAAAATATATTATTAGAGAAGAAACAGAAAAAAGCAAAGAACAGATCTTTTGTACACAAGTAAGTAGACACTATGTATGATTCTGCTCTATTAGGTTCTTACAGAGGATGTGGAATATGTTCAAGGGGAAGGAAAAAGGTGATTTGAAGAAATAGGCAGCTTCTCTGAGGAATAACTGAGATCAGCAACCATCAAGCCGCAGGTATAGAGGAAATAGTTAAAGGAGGAAGGATGGGAGAGGTCTATAAAATTGTGAGTCACAATGAGCTGCAGATGAGAGAAGAATTGCTCCCTGTCCCTGTCTGTCAGCAGCTGGGTGGTTTCAAACAAACCAGTTGGAAGTTCCAGGCCAAATCAAAGCAAACCAAAATGGTTCAGACACTGCAGTCAATCCATGGGACTCATCGCTGCTGTCACCTCTCTTCTAACTTTACTTTTTAATTCTTCCCCACAGTCCAGACAATATTATTTTCTCTTTCAGCTCCATCTGTCTGCTTACCTCAGAAGTCTTCTCTACAATGTTTTCCTCCTGCAGCATCCATTTTGAGTGCTCAGTCTCATTACTGTAATTATCTGGGCTCAGTATTTGCTTTTACTCTTCTATTAATTGGCATTAGTGTATGAGGTAGTATCACTGAAAAATTTCCCTTTCAACCAGCGTACAGTTTTTACAACAGCTGTAAACAATGGGTTGTTTGTGCCATTCCATGCACATTGTAAACGCAGAAGATATTGGCCTGAATCATGGGAGCTAACAGAGAATTGATACCACGTTCCCCTTCTGCTCACCTTGGAGGGAAGCTGCAGTCTGAGTTTATTCTGAATGGAACTCCTCTGCAGAGCATGAGGCACTGGATGGGAATTCAGGTATTTCGAGTATGCTATCTGTCATCTCGCCCTCTTGTCTCAGAGTATATCAGTATCTTTCTCAGGGCCACTGGGATGCAATCACAACCTATAAATCCTGCAAAAGTGCATTTCTCCCTTGGCATACGAAGGGCCAACACTGCAGAAAGTCTGGAGGCTGGAAGTGAGGAGGAACAGGCGCTGCAGCAAGACTGGCGTGAGAATGTACGGGAGGGATTTGCAGATTTTCACACTGTTCTTGCTCAAAACAGCATGAAAAACAACCTCCTTTAATCTTGGGTAAAGAGAAAGCTGGCTGACAACTTCACAGAGAAATGCAAAATGCTGAAGGATATTGTGGAAATAAATGATACATTTGACCTCCGGTCAAACAGAAGAGAGAGAATGAGCTGCAGATAAGAGAGCAGCAGGTAGAAGGGAATGTAAAATATGAGGGGAAAACACAGGGCTGGGGTAAAAACAAACAGTAAAAATGCCTTCTTTGTCCTGTGGCATTTATTTCTGATTGTTTCGTTTAATTTTTTTTTTTTTTTTTGGAGGAGGAGGAGGAGGTTGTACGTGTTTTAGATTTGAAGAGCTTTGTTTGTTTTTGTGTTGCTTTAATTTTCATTGTTTTATGTGTGTGTGTGGTCTCGGGGTGGTTTGGTTGTTTTCTGTTGTTTCTTTTTTCTGTTTTGTTTGTATTAGGGAAGAAAGCTTCTGCAAATTGGGAGGTGAACAGCTTTTTGAAGTACCTAGCTCTTACTTGGAGAAAGGGGAATTCCATGGATTTTCAAACAATACGTATCAAATTAAACAAAACCACTGCAGATTACAGCAACCCAGCTCCTTCATATACCTCAACATCTGTGCATGGAGTCCTTTAAAATCCAAAGCATACTACTTCTGTTAGTCAGAATATTTTCATCTCCGCCACTCTCCGTTCTAAGCTCCACCCATCTGCTACCCAGTAAATTTCCCTGCTCTTTTGGTAGGAAATGGGAAATGATCGCAGAATTACACAACCAATCATAGGAGTTGGAAGAGACCTCTGTAGATCACTGAATCCACCCCCCCCTCTGCTAAAGCAGGTTTCCAACATCAGGTCGCACAGGTAGGCATCCAGACAGGTCTTGAATATCTCCAGAGAAGGAGATTCCACAATGACATCTGTTAACTTTTACAAGCACGCTGGAAAAAAAATAATGATAAGAAATAAGAAAGAGTAGCTCTTTGATTTCCCTTCCTTATGCAAGAACTGCTTATTCTTTGCACTTCCATTCTCAACATCTTGTTGGATTTCTGCTGGATCGACAGGTGAAGATGGCACACAAATCCCCAGTGATGGGGTCTGGGTCTGGAAGTTGCCAGTGTTAAGAATGAGTTTGCTACAGACAAAGACTTTGTTCAAATGAAGGTCTGAGCAGGAACTGGAGGTTCCCTTCACACATACAAGATGCTGCTGATAAGATGAGGCCTGCATCCTGCTCAGGAGGACACCTCACTGCCTTCCAATGCAGGTACGGTAGGCTCTTTATCTTCTAATTTGAGAACGAAAAGAGTACAATCCAATTATTTTCCCTTATCAGACATGTTTGCCCCAGTTTTGTCCACGGTGACCCTCATTTCCTCAATAAACATGCTAGCTCATTGCAGATATTACAGGACAAAATGGCCTCATAGGGGTTTTGCAACAGTTCAGCAAGGTGACTCTACCTGTCCCCTCTGGCCTTGTGTTTGTACTTCTTTGAATAGTTGTCCCTATAGTCACAGGCAAACAGATATGACAGAGATGGGTTTAGAAACCAGAGGTTTCTACATCCTGTTCAAGTCACAGACCAGCAATTCAGCCCTTTCTCAATATTTATTATTTACATGATGGTAGAACCATATATAATCTAATTTTTAGAATGGAAAGATAAAGCCATGCTGGAGTCTTTCACCAGCTTATCTATGCAATTAGCTTTTTTCCAGCTCTCTGTGCTTAAGTCTGCCAGGTGATTTCAGAGAACTAAAGCCCAGTGGAGCTAAGACTCTTCTCTCAGAAATCTAAGTAATTCTCTTGCTCTTTTTTTTCACTTTTCAGCAAAAATTAAAGAAAAAAAAGTCCCTTTATTACAGTCCCATCACCTGCTGAATCATCAGTCGATATCCTGCCTGTGTGTGGTACGTTTTTTAAAAATACTGGACTCATTATTCCCTGACCTAAGTGATTTATATTGTGATTCTTCATGGGAAGAAAATGCACCAAGGTCTCAAAGTTGGGGACTAAAATCAAGAGTGCATTGTAATAGGTTGAGCAAACAGTACCCTAGTTGATAGAAAACTGCAGGCAAGAAGAAGGGAGATATAAGGCTTATGTGAAATATCCCAATTTATATTCTCATTATTTTGTCAGAACAAAATCCATAAGGTTTTATTTGAGGTGGGTTTGTGTTCTCAGAAATCCCTTTGAAGACACAGACAAAGCCCAGCACTCCATGCGCACACACTGGTGGAATTGCCAGCTGTATATGTCAACTTATATAGATGTATATATGAGACTTATCAAGTATTTTAAGCAAGTCTTAAGAAGATCCTCAACTTGCACTTGGATACTTCTTGGAGATGAATGTCTTCCAAAGACTGTTTCACCCAAAGGATTAATCTGAAAACCATAGTCAGAATTTTTTGAGTTGGAAGAGAGCTTTAAAGGCCATCTAGTCCAACTCCTCTGCAATGGAAAGGACACCTACAGCTATCTCAGAGCCCCACCCAGCCTGGTATTGAATGTTCTGGGCATTCACCATCTCTCTAAGCAACCTGTTCCAGTGCTTCACTACCCTTAGTGTAAAAAGCTTTGTCTTATATCCAATATTTTACTCTCCTCTTTTAGTTTGACAGGTCATTCTAGATTGGTCATTCTTTCAAGAAGGATCTTTAAATCTGTTGCAAACTCAGCAATGCCGATTTTGGCACTCATTCTCCAGGCTCTCCCATGGTTGGTTGTGATGGAACATCAGACCATCTTTTGAAGAAAGATAAATAGCCAGGTATTAACCTTGGGGTTCTTTTGAAAATCAACTAGTTTTCTTTAAAATCCTTCTTCAAGATGTCCAGAGGGTGTGGACCTGGTGTTCTCTTTGCAAACGGGGATCTCTTCCATGTTCGTGTGGGGGATGGCTAAGCAGCCAAAAGACCAAAAGGGCCCTCACAGAAGCCATTTCCCCTTTCATCGCAGCAGATCAGTTCAAATCGCAATCAGCACTCAAAAGGGGAGTTAAAGTGAGAAGGGAAACACATCCTCTTAGTGCTCACCACTGCCAAGCTCTGCTGCATTTTGTGTAAGGCAAAGCTGGTGTGACTTCAAAGTCTGAAGACTGTCCTGAGGTGTAATGCATTTATCAGGTGTTTCGTTGGATAAGTCCCTTCTCTCTCAACTCTTCAGGAGTTTTCTTGGCACCAGATAATAGTGGAACAAACCACATCTTGTCTACGCACGTTCAGTTAAGATCAACTGAATTAACTTCTCTTAATTAAGATAGTTCCTACACTGCCAGCTGCTTCTGGATTTTTACATCCTGGAAACCCCAACTGCAGTGCATAGTGCAATTCCAAATATATAAAGAAAGTTGAAGTTTGCTGCTGAAAAAATACTGTAGGAAACCTCTGTGGAAATAAGTCTTGTATTTTTCTAGAACTGTTTCTCCAAGATGACTGCTGGTAAATTTTATGGGAAATATTTGTCTTTGTTTTCAGCTTCTTTAAAAGGAAACTTTTAGTTGTTTCCACGTCCTTTCATCCTTAGGTAATCTTATGGTAAGTAAAACAGCAAAGTTCAGGCTCAGTTGGAGACCACTCCAGAGAAGCACTTAGCTATGTGAAATGTCCTACTGACTTCCAGAGGGACTGCTCAAATGCTTCAACTTATGCTTAAGTGCTTTGCAGCAGGAGAGCTCCTGATCTCTCCAGAAATGTGACCTCAGGGATGTATCTTGGATGGGTGATAATTTTTCTCCTGAAGAGGCAGAACGCAGAGCAGAGCATCGTCTCAGGTAGTTGTTGGCATGCAGTTCTGAGAGGTGACTGCTATGAGTGACACCAGAGGTGACTGTGCCCCACTGCAGAAGGGAGGGGAGAGCAGTGACTCAGCTGCCCTGCTTCAAAGTCCAGGATATCTTTACAAAGAAGAAGATTGCGATGACAGACCACATCGCAAGGTACAGCTGGTGAGTTACAGACACGTGGTCTCCTTCCCTGACCCTCCTTCACAGAAGGGCAGAGAGCACCAAATCTGCGCAAAGCACAAATCTCTGCAGCTGTTTGCAGGGGTGTCAAAGTCCTCCGGCAGATATGGTTGTCACACCGTGAGCTGCAAAGCAGTGGTCAGAGGTTGCTGCACGCAACTGTCTGGGATCTCTCAGACTCAGGAACGTTGGTGTGGTTTTGTTATATAACCACAGCTTTTTTATGCAACTGTTCCTCCAGCGCTGCCCTGCTTTATCCGATTATTATGGAGGATGACAAACCACTGTTATTTTTAACAGCTGGATCAAGGCTCAATGATCTTAAAAGGATATTCAGAAGCAGCTGCTTCCATGAGTCTATCCAGACAGTGGTGACCGCTGCAAAAGATGTTTGTCTCTCTTTTGGAAACTCTGAACCCAGCACTGATGTTGCCTTGCACTTTCTAATGACAAGCTGTGATATTTTTTTCCCCTAAATGTTGTAAGCTGCCTGTTGACATTCACCCAGGAGCACAACAGCTTTCCATGAGGTATCTTTCTATAGCATCAACAAAAATTTAAAAAGTAATAATAATACAGTGCATTTGGAAGGGACTGTCTCAGTCTGTAGCCTGATTTTTGTATGGGGACATCTATATCCAAGCACCTGTTAATAAAAGCAATTCACACACACAGCTCAATATCAGCTGGGGGAAGGGAAGGGAAGGGAAGGGAAGGGAAGGGAAGGGAAGGGAAGGGAA
>JAOWBP010052680.1:0-12500 GCA_028571105.1 Tragopan temminckii
ATTTAAACACTCTCTTCCCTTTTCATCACCTGTTTCTCATACTGCTTGGAGAGCTGTGTCTAAGAAGTCCTGCTTCTGATAGCAGTGTTCATTAGCTATTGCAGCCCTTTGCAGAGGAGGTTTGCATTTTGGATCACACTTCTGAGAGAGAAAACACTAGTTTTCAGCCCTAAATTCCTAACAGTGATATGGTTGCACTGACCCTTGAGAGATTACAGTCTAAAGACTTGCAAGCTTCAGTAATGGAGTTGGGTCTAATTACAGGTCTAATTTCCAGTCTGACCTGTCTAGTAGATGACATCACCCTTCATATTTAAATTATTGGTATTTCTAGAAATTGTGACAACTTTTTTTCATAATTGTATGATATGGAGTAAATATATAGTATTTATAATTTCATTAATTATCTAATTTGCACGAACTATTGCTGATGGCCCTTAGGAATATAGGAGTGTTCCTCCAAAAGGCATGGTAATAAGAAATTTTAAACCATAATGAATAAAACCTCCCCAAAAGTATGGTTTATTTTATCCTTTGTATATAAATACATCCTTTGTATATAAATACATCATGCACAGCAAGTGGAATTATGCTTCAGTTCCACCAGAACATTTTCAGCATGAGAAACAAAAGGCGTAGCACGCTGAGCACACCCGCTGAGTTACTGGAACAGCTCCTTGTCCTGTGTGTTGGTTAATGGGTTAGGCAGCCAAAGACCTGAGACTCTAGACATGCCCTGGTGTTAAATCGTGATCATCTACTGCTTTGGTTTTTGTTTCTGTAGGAGCAGAGCAGTTTGAAACAATAAGTGAAAGGGCTGTATTTTACTGGGGGATATCCATGTGTGACTTTCTCTGAAAGCTATTGAAAATGCTTCCAGATTTTTGGAGTTCAACTGTATATTTATGTAGTGTGTGTGTCTGTGAGAGAAGGCTGAGATATTTCTTTTGTAACATTTTAATATATTCCAAATTCATTTTAGAGAGATGACTCACATTTGTTTCAATCTTAATTTCTCCCTTACAAGGCAGAAACAAAGTATGTCCATAACTCAGCAGCACTTATCCCTTACCCACGCCCTGTGATTCCAGCTCTTCCTCAGTGATCTCCTTCCTTTCAGCTGGGATTTTTGCTGGGTGGTGGTTAAGCAGGTCTGGGTATAGTCAGGAGCAGCTGCTTTAGCTTAGTTGGAAAGCAGAGAGGTCCCTGTATCCCTTGCCAAATGCTGACTGGGGATAGAAGTCTAGCTGTGATGTGAAACCTCGCTGAAGTCTGGTGGGATCATGCTTTTTGTAATACAGTTTACACTAGAAGATTTCAAACTTTACCATTTTGATAGGGAAAATGTCTTTAGCAACAACGAAACTATTGTTCAGAAGATACACTCTTAAATAGCATTATACCAGCAAAAATTTTCTCATAAAGCTCTGGTTGTAGCAGCTGATATACTGACCAAATAGAAATCAAATTAGGAATCAGCTGGTTGAATTTAAATAGGCACGTTCGGGACTAAAGTATGAGGAGAGAGCAAAATAATTCCAGATGGGGGAATTGTGAGCAAATGATATGTATGTTTGCTTACATTGCAATATGTACTCTTGCAAGCCTAGCCTTTTTTTGTCAAGTCTTGGACTTGCTTCTGGCACCCTTCCCCCTTCTGGTATTTGGAGGTCAGTCAAAGTTGAGGTCCCCTGTCTTGGTCTTCTACAATGAAAATATGGAGAGTGCAAAAGAGAGGGCACGGGCCATGGTGCTGGCCACAGTCTTCATTTCTGCAGCACTCTCAGAGGATGTGATGCGCAGAGAGGCAAGCCAACAGCACAATCCCACGGCCGCCTGGCCCTGGGAAGCAGGCCTGTCTCTGGACCTTTCATAGCTCTGAATTTTCACCAGTAGCTTAAGAGCTGCTTTTTCTGTGATCCAACATGAAGTAAGACTCAGAAGTTATTTTGGAGCTGGCTGGTGGGGCTGCTTTGCTCACTCATACCTTCTCTTCATTGCTGGAGCATGGCTGTGGTGGTGGCAACTGTGCAGGCCCTGGGTGCAGCCCCATGGGGCCTTGTACAAGAATGGGGTCAGGAGGCTCCTGGAGGACCATCCTTTGCCACACCAAGTTGCCTTATTCCTACGGGTTTTAGGCAAGTGCCAGGAACCTTTGGAAGGGCCTGTGTTGAAGGAAGGCCCTCCGGAAGAAACTCCCTGTTTGTCTGCCTCTCCTGACAAGATGTGGAGACAGAAGGGAACATAAACATCAAAAGTTCTTTGAGATAGATTCAGACTCTAATCAGTTCTTACCAGTTGGTTAAACCAGGTGACAAACCCAATTCCCTTGTGCTGACAGCCATAATAATCAGGCACCTTCTTTGTTCATTATGCTCTCTTTAACCCTGGTATTCTCATTCGGCCCTGCATTTAGTAATCGCTCAGTGTGACGGCACACTAATGAAGAAATAAAACACAGTATCAGAGATCCATTCTTTTAGCAGAAAGATAGACTGTGCTCCACTGGCTTGTAAAATCAGCTTTCTGTTCACTTGGAGAGCTATTAGACCAGGTGAATAAAAGTAACATTAGGTAATTTGGAGAGAACACCTGGAATGGACAGAGGATTGATCCTTTCTTTGTTATTTCTAAACAGTTTTTAAGATGAAGAACTTCAGGCTTCTTAGGATGTGTTTTTGTAAAGCTTTGACCCTTGGCTATTGATTTCCTTTGCTAATAGGCTGGCTGGCCTCGTCGTTTATCTTGCCTTGTAGGTTGGGTGAGGAGGACTGTTATGACTTTCCATTAGGCTGGCTGTGCCAGTGGATGACAGGGAATTGGTGAATTCCCTTTCCTTTCCTTTCTCACAGCTCGCATGGTAAGTACTAAGCAGCTCCTCCTTCCTGATGTGCTGGTCAGAGGAAGTGCTTCAGAGTTTCCTGGTTCCAGAACACCACTATCTGACATTTCTGTCCATTGTTGAGTTGTAAAAACTGTGCTTAACCTTCAGTTCAGTCAGGCACCCAATCTAAACAAATAGCTTGGGCTCTGTGTTTAGCATTCTGCTCTGTTTAGTTCTGCTGAAATGAGTGGTTATGTCTGCCCTAAATTTCCTAAAAGAAAGGGCAGAATGTGGCTGGATGTGAGTGTAAGAGACAGTGGGCTGTGTCGGAAAGCCAGGCATAGACACCCTGACTTGCACATACTTAACTGATGCCTCTTTTCCCTCACACTTGCCTCATGGGAATAATAATCATTGTGTTTGTCTGTCACCACCAAGCTGCAGAGCCGCCCCGGATCTGCCTCATTGACCTGTGCTGGGAGTTTAGACTTTGAATGCTGAAGCACAGTGGACTTGTCAGCTGTGTGCTTGGGCGTGGAGGTGGTATGATTGACCTCAGGTTCACTTGAGCACAAATTTCTGTGGCAAACACAGAAATTTTCCCTTTTGGAAGTATTGCAGAAGTTGCATTAAGGCAAATATTCAGATCTTTGTATTTTAGTACTTGCTGAAGGGATGGGCCTTTCATAAGGTTAGCAGTCTAATGGGGAATAAGCTGCCTTACTAGGACACAGATCTGTAAGATTAACAGTCAATCTCAATCATGATCCTCATTCCGGAGTTTCCTTCTCTGTAAGCATGTGGCAGGAGACTCCCTGAATCGCAGCCTAACGCAGGCAGGTGCACTTCCCACCCAGACTAATGGGTGTTGGTCCCACGTCCCCACTGTTAATGAGTCAGGTTCTCAAACTGTTTCTTAACAAACAATGCTCACATTAGGAGCAAATATGGAACGGTTTTGTATTGTTTATATTGTCTGTTCGATTCCGATTATTAATGACTTTTAATTGGGAGCCCTCTACAAAATAGATTACCAGGCTGTCCAGCTTGAAATTTGTCTCAGTAAGTGACCCTGAAAAATTTAGTCTGTTGTTCCACCCAAACAGTCACTGGTTGATTGGTATTTTGGCGTGCCCTGAAATATTTCTGAAAGAGTTGCATTTAAGACAGTTTATACCAGAGAAGCTTAGAGATAATGAGGGTAAATTCAGTGAGATGCAAGAGAAAAGCGCCTGCTTTAAAAGGGCTTTCTCCAGTTCAGGTTATCAAGAAATCGAAGAACCTGACTTGAAACAGCAAACGTCACTTAGTTGTCTTTACATTCGCCTCTTCTAATTGAATTTAGCACACTGCTGTATTTCCTCCAGAAAGTATATTGTTTTTAAATTACCATTTCAGTGCTATTACTCAAGGCCCCGGCTTCTAATGCTTTCTGACAGTTATCAGCATAATGAACCATAATGAAATGATGAGCAATCTACAGTGGAAACTCGATGTGGATTCCACTAGAGCTGTGTGACTGTTGTTAAAATCTGAATGCACATTAAAATAACACTGTCCTTATTTGTTTCCAAGGTCGGGGTTTTAAAAAAGGTCGGAAAGGTCTCAACACTTCGATTTCATAAATGTTAGTCTAATACATGCCTTTAGCTCAGTCTTCTGTGGTACATAGTTTATCTAAGAGAGAAATATTTGACCTGTACTTTCAAAAAAGAGTGAATTTACCTGCCTAATAACTGTGCTTATGAAGGAGTAATTACACAGGAGCTGATTATTTGAGCATACGTTTATTATGGTTGCTTAGACTTCTAAATAAACAAATGTGCCCTTTTCCTACAGTTTAACTTGTGCCTCTTCTAAATTTCCAGACACACACTGATTATCACTGTTCTGGCTTTTATATAGAAGAATAAGAAAGTAGGATACAGCGCACTGTTGTATGGTGACTGGTATGGTGTAGGTAGCTGTGTACTGACTGCTTTCTCCCCAGGATGCTTCTTTGGCACTGAGTCAGTCTAAGCTGTGACATAGAAGCCCAATCTCTGTAACGTGAAATATCTGCCAAAGCAGTCTCTGATCTTCTGATACAAAATTTATGGCATAATAATTCTACACCTTTCTATCTATTCTCACGTTTCTTAAATTACTTTGTTCTTAAAACATCATAAAAGATTGTTCATTATGTAAACAGTATGTCAGAATGTCTTGTAAGGTACAGTATGGCAGCTGCAGCATCAGAGCAGTGGGTAGACAGCATGGAGACAATGATTTTTCTTCTCCAGGTGTGCTGGGGAAATAGTTCCTCAGTTGCTGCCAGAGAGGAAGGGCTTTTGGCTGACAGGGATCCCAAGGGAAAAGGCTCTCTTCCTTTGTCTGTGGAGACAGACTGGGGGAATCAAGAAAACACTGCGTAAGGAGGAGTGGTTATGGCTTAAAGAGAGGAGACAGGAGTAATTTGACAACATGTGTTTATAACCAGTAGGCTTAAATTCATCTTTCCTTTAAATACAGCAACTGTTTATTAGCTGTCTTCTGATTTTCTCTCTCCAGAGCCTTAAATTAACTGAGATGTTTATTCAATTAAGTGGGGGCTTTGATTTGGTTAGTCAGGACCCAGTTCTGTAGAGTCAGTGGAGTAAATTAGAAGACTACCAGAGTAAGAAATCCAGCAGTTGGGCCAATGACAAAATGACATATTTCTCTGGTTGGATTTCTTCCCTGTCAAACTGTCAGACAACCTTCTGGTATTCACAGTAGAGTTTTTCTTTTTATCTTGAAAGAATGAGTGGACACATGGGATGTTGTCTGCATCACAGCATACTAGAGAAGACACGATAATGTGTCAGAGTACGCAGTGCTGCAGAGGGTTCTTATAAGGCAGTTTTTGGAAGAGAAGCTCTGAGCCCACAGAACGGCACCTGCAAGCATCAGTTTTCCCACACTCTGCCAGCAGTAACTGGACCTCTTTGCTTAACTCCTTTCTGGAGAGAGGAGGAAATATCCATTGCATTGTTCTCTATGGTAAGGAAACAAAGCCTATTGTGAAGCTGGTAACCAGGGTTCTTTGGCAGCTAAATAGGAAATTGTACATGCCAATAAAATGGGCATTTTATCACTGGCACTGGTCCAGGATCCCTAGCTTGGCAGAACTCCCATTAAAGTCAAAGGAGTCTTGCCCGAGTAAATAAATTAAGAATTGTTTACCAAATCAGATGCCTTATTAAAACCCCATTGTAATGCTAAACATGCACAGAAAGGAGAAGAGAGAGGGAAAGGAGCAGATGACTGATATTTCAAGTGGCTGCTGTGCCTTGTGGACTGTTGACTTTGGTCTCACCGGTTGTAAGAACACCTGATCTATAATGATAAATGATTGGGAACAGCTGGGCAGACAAGAAGCGCTGGTGCTTGTATAAACTGGCCACAGCAACAGGAGACCTATCCACAACTGCTGAAAGAAGCAATTAGTGGTCACAACGTACACAACTGTCACGGGAAAGTGTGTGCTTTATTTCTGAGCCCAAACTTACACAACCCAGGCGTTTACTCTGCATTATAACTTGACTTTCAGATGGGTAAAGATCAACAACAAAGACTTATCTGAAGGGCTTCACAGCTCACACACTGAAGCTTTATTGACAGCTCCACAGTTGTCCATGTTTAATGAGGCCTGATGAAATGGAAAAAGGAGGCCAAGGTGCTTTTTCTCGAAGCTGTGCCTGGCACCGCTTTGCCAGATGTTTTAGTGAGGCAACTTAAAGAGTTTAAAGACATCGATCGTTTAGTAATTGCTTTCTTTGCATCCACTCTGAAAATAGTAAGCTCTTTATTTCACACTCAGCCTTGCCTATAGGGAGACAAATTTTCAGATCATGATTGAGTTATGATATTGATTAGAATCATTAAAGGCTATCTGTACAGTAACGGCGTCGGGAGGTCACATGGAGAACAGCAGCGGTCACGCTGGCTGACAGGAGAGCTGAAAGCCCTCGCACAGCCGTGGTGCCCAGGAACCTGAACTAACCCTTCAGAGACACTTGATGTACTTCAAGTGGCATTTCATTGCTCTCTGTATAAGTACTCCAGAGTTCTTCGGAGTTGTTCATTGTATGGATCTTTTCTTCCTTGCACCTCTGTATTTGTCCCCTTTATTCTTGCTGTGCTGTACACAAAAGCTGCCTCTCAGATCTCGTACAGCAGAAGACGTGCTAAACTTTTCACTGCTTCCGATGCCACATTTCCAGTTCGGTTTTCCTGCCATTAGACAGTTGGAAGCTTACTTCCCTGTGCCTGCTGTTCCTGTAATTCATCAAAGGCTTAACTTTTAACAGCTTGTCTGTAGTATAACCAAGGCCAAGCTGCTGATTCAAATCAGCCCGTTCATACTAGGCTGCTTTTATGGTACAGTGAATTGTAGCAGTCTGCTCTGTTGTATGAATCTTGTTTGTTATATAGCAAATTAGCTCAAAGTTTCTGAATATCCCTACTTTGCTTTGAAATCATTGGAGATGAAGAGGGTCAGCATCTCTCTGAAGCAGGCTCATGAAGAGGATGCTTTTGTCAGCCTTGGTCTGAAGCCATAGAAGCTTACTGCCCTGACTGATTAACAAACATGTCATTGGCACTCTGCTGCATTTAGCAGTATGCTTATAGGGTTTTCTCTGTTTGAGGGTGAAGTGAGAAAGCTTCCAACTGTAGCAGGCTATCGTCTTATTTTATTGTTTGTTAGAATAATTTTTAAACCTTATCAAGCTAAGGTCTGCTTTTTCTGCCTCAAAAAGCAGTGATATTTTCCTCATGGAGAGTATGGGAATGGTTAAAGAAGATTAAAGTCTTTTCTACATGCTTGAGGTTTTCTGATGTCTGGTGGGAATTGCCAATGAAGCTTCCTTCCGATTTCACACTGTCAGGCAAACGCAGACTGAATGCAGGGTGACAACCCACTTGAAAATAATTATCCATTGCCCTGGCTGCAGAGGCATCCGTTACCTGATAGAGAAATGTGCTTTTACACACATGCACACACAGACTAAATTATTTTTTTAATCATTTTCTCCTTCCAGGGCTAAAAAACCTCATCCTGCTCGTTACCATCCGCATACATATCTTTTGAAAGCATCTTCCTTTTTTAAAAGGGTTACATTTTAAATGCACTGATCTGGTGACTGACAGGATGCTCATAATGAAGGCTTGCTTCTTCAGGGTATACGTTTGAAATATCTCCATTAGCACTTCCGTGGAGAGTGTGGGTTTAAGCTTGTGTTTTTAATAGATGTTCTCCCACAGATATATCTTTCAATGTAATAAATATTAACTGTACCATAGGTTAATAGTACGTAGATGTGGTTACAGTCCAAATACTGATAATATCAGTGTAGCCCTTACTGGGTAATGCTGCTGCCAAAATGATCCACTGCCACCCTCAGTGACTGAGGATGAAGTGTTACGAAGAAAGGGACTCCTGGCACAGAGCCTTTGCCAGGGACAGCTGGGACGGTTGTGCCTGGCTAGGGACAACTTCTCAGTGCTGTCAGAGTGGGTCTCTTGAAGTCCTGAATTTACTTTCAAGGCAGTAAGTGTCAGAACCCTGTGCTGAGGTGCTTTTTGGTTTGTTTTGTGGTGTTTTTCTATTTCTACCTGACACAGCAGCTTATTGTGGTTACTCAGGTCCATTAAAATTGGCCAGACTGAAGCCCACTGCTTTCATCTTCAATGCTTTGTTTATGGGGCGTCTTAGAATAGGAACAACAAACTTTTATTCACCTGTAGTTTAGCGAGCAAAGGCTGTCAGCACTGCAGCTGTCACAGGGGATAAAACCTCTGCAAGCTGCTCTGAAGCCCCCAGCATTTGGGGCTGCTGTTGTCAGCAGTGGGCTTCTGGCTTCAGTCAGCCTGGGGCAGTGAAGAGCATGTCGGGTCATACTGTGGGACAGCACAGTCTCTCAGGAGCTGTTTCGCATGGAATCATTTCTCCTTTCACAGCCCTTTAATCCACACCTTCTAACCATACACTGTTGCTGAACTAAATTAACTGGTTTAGTGAAGACAGTATTCTCTATGTCAAACAAGTCTGTCTGGTCTGGATGTAAAAAACTGTAATTGAATTTACTGCATACACCCACAGAGGCTTTCAGAGAAGCACCGTGCTGGGCAGATCAGTAATAAAAAAGGAAGATGTAAAACCAGCGATATTAAAACCTTTGTCACAGCCATCTGAATGGAGTTCCCCAGCACAGCGCACCTGCAGTTCTGCCCTCAGACTGCAGGGCAGCTGTTTCTGTGGGCTTGGCTGCAGCAGGCAGGGCAGTGGCTGTGTGCCTGGCAGGCTGTGCCTTCTGTGTGGGGGCTCGCAGCAGCAGCAGTAGTCCCAGTGCAGGTCTGCGGCGTGTGCAGTCTGTCGGACAGGATGCTCTGTGCTTCAGCCTAGTGGCTCAGTGGGGCTCACTGTGCGTGGTACCTTCCCTTTGTGGGCAAGGTTGATCCCTGAGGGCATCTGTTCTGAAGTCTGAACACGATTGTCGTGCAGATAATCAGTCCAAAGAAATGGCCTGTGCCGCATGGGTGCTCCCTCAGTCCCGCAGAGCAGAGCTGGGCTCCCGGCTGGGCCACCCCGGGCTCATCGCACCACCTGGGCCCTGCTGTGAGACAGGGAAGCTCCTGCAGCCTGCCTGGGAAGGCCTGTCATCCACAGAGATGGCACGGATAAGGTAGCATGGGGAGGTGTCTTGTGATCTGGCAGGAAGCGGGGAGCCGGTCGGGTGATGATTCCTATCTTTGTCAGGGATTTCGACAGCCTTGTATCAGCCTTGCAGGGGCTTGCAGGAGGCCTTTGGCTGGGAGTGGGACCTGAGCGCCTTGTAGGAATGGAGAGAAGGTGGCAGATAATGACAGATGAAAAATGCAGCCTGAGACTGTAGTAAGGGTGCTAAAATGCATCAGCCCTTCTAGTACAAATCAGTGCTTGTGCTGTTAACTCCTTAAAAACTGTACTCTTCCTGAATACTCGTTTGACAGGGGGTACAGTATTGCCAGCGGCCAGATCTGTCTGTCAGTAAAGAGACAGACAAATAGATGCAAAGCCTATAGCCTATTGCAGCAAGAGAAAGCCAAACACAATCTGCATTGCACAATGCATTTAAGTAAATCTAATAGGAGGGTTGAGGAAGATAGCAAAATTAGCTTGACAAAGATTTGTTGCTAAACAGACTCTTCAGTTCCCCAAGCCCAGACACACTGAACTTGCTCCACCCCCGGCCTTCCATTTGCTTCGTGGCTCAGCTGATTTTGATGGCTTTATTGTGAAGCAAGGTTTGTGGAGTTCCAAGGGGGAATAAAGTGAAAAACCTCCGTCCTCTCTGTTCCCCTGTGCCTGCTTGCGGTGCTGGCGAATGGGCAGCTGAAGGATCACGCTCTCAGCCAACCATGCTCATACCCTGTTTTCTCTGTGATCCCCATGCCAGAACAGGTCCCTCTCTGTACATCCCTCATGCAGGTCCCTCTCAGTGCTGCTTTGCTGGTGCCTGCAGACTCCCATGGCCATGAAAGGGTTTTCCTCTCCTCTGGCAGCGGCTCTGTTGTCAGAAACAAAGCAAATCCTGATCACTATTGAAGGAGCAGATACGCCCTGTGTTTCAACATCTGAAACCAGGCCCATCAATCTGAAACTGTTCCCCACTCCCAGTGCCAACAGCTCCATTAACAACTATGCTCCAGAAAGAAAGGAAATTGCTTTTCCCCTCGCTGCCATGTCAGCCCACCATTTGGAAACTCCCCCGCATCTTCCTTTTCATGCTGGAGGTGGTGCACTCATCTCTGTGACCTGCAAGCATCTGCTTCCCTGGTTTTCCGCTTCGCTGCGTCTCTGTTTAGACACTGCTATGCCCTGTCCCACATACTAATTACTGACTTTTTGCTTCTGAGGAGCTTGATTCATTCTGGCACATTTTCCCACGTGAAACTGGACCTAGAGCCTTGGAAAATATCTTAATGGACACCGGAGTAAGTCTGAGATTAACCCCAAATTGGCTGCTGTGTCTGAGCTAACAGGCATGTCTTTAGGACTGTGAGCATGGCAGCTCCCAGGGTGCAGAGCCTGGCCCTAGAGCGGTCCCAGCTGTGGGCAACGCAATAGCAGCAAGGTAACGTTCTGCAAGAAAAAGCTCTTTGCTTTTTCCCATCTGAGTCTCACTATGTAGTAGCTGCTTTTTGCATACTGGGGCTTTGTCCCTGGATGTCCTCAGCATTGCTGGTGCATAGACCAGAATTGAGGCTTGCAGCCCGATGGTGCAGCAGCAGGGGCTGTCCCTGTTGCAGGGGCTGAGCTGTGGTCTGTCTGCTCATGGCAGTAAATCTGCCTTACAGCCCTGGTTAGCCCGGAGACTGTACTTCAAAGGTTTGGCAGGAAGGGAGGATTTCTCTCCTCTCAAAATGAATATATTAATTTTGTATTTGTGAAGTTGAGCACAGAGAAGCGATCCTTGCTCAGCTGCTCCTGCAGCAGAAGCTTTCATCTAGGCGTTGATGATAAGTAGTAGGTACATTTGACCTCTATGTAATTTAAGACTTTTTCCTTACCTACATGCCTCTCCCCAAATCCAAATACTGCGTCCAGTTAACACGTGTTATGTCCTGGCAGCTTCAAGCATGGGCCCAAGGACATGATGCAGCCCTCAAAGCCTCCCCCTCTGCAGTGTGCTCAGAGCTCAGCCTTCCTTGTAGCTGCTGCTGATGAACCCAGGCAGCCACAATTCCTCTTCACCACCATTAGCTTTTGATGGCTTGACCTCCTTGCTGCTACACTTGAGTCACTTTATGATTTCAGCAGAATTTCACTATTATTTATTCAGTTTCCAGTTAAGCCTGATGGATGCTTTTGTACCTTTGGCATATGAGAGACTGAGATTATTTATTTATGTGGTTAATCAAACTATTGGTGCTGTCTATTTTTTTTTTTCCAATTTATTAACATTGGACGAATAATAAGAATTGAAAATCTGGAATGAAACTTGTAAGAACTTTCCTTCCTTTCTGCCAGCAGATCTAGTTGAACATTTTTGAATTCCAACCATCAATAATATTTTGAAAAATTTAAGAAGCTTTCATAAGCTCTCCAGTGTCTTGATTGAAAATTGAATTTGCGACTTCCTACAAAATTATTTCCGGTATTTTACTGGTAATAACACCTGCATTTAAAGCTCCAACCATGCATAATGACTAAGGATTGCCATCTTCACTGCAGTCTGGTTTGGATGGTTACATTTTGCCTGCTTCATTCTCACTCTGTTCCATTTCTGTTGGGTACTGCATTTTACCTTGTGTCCTGTCCCACAGTATTGTGTGTGTAGTTCAGAGAGCCACTGTGCTCAGTCCCAGAAGGGGCTGCATTTTGATGGCTGCGGAGCTTTTTGTGTTGTATAAAATCCTTCATCTGTTTCACGGGGTTGCCAGGAATCATTCTTGTTAAATTTAAGGATAGAAAAATGTGTCTCACCTCAACTGTATTGAAATTAGATTAAGGATCACAGGATTAGCTCTTCTGCATTTTTAATGTACTTATTGGTTCAGAGCCTGTGGGGATTGAAGCATATAAATGAGGTTTGTGCCTGTGCCTGGGCTGTGGTGCAGCCGGCGATGCTGGGCTGGGCAGAGCGACCATTGCCATCGCAGTGGGCCTCTG
>JAOWBP010052681.1:0-12498 GCA_028571105.1 Tragopan temminckii
GCAGGGGGGTTGGAGATTTATGATCCTTGTGGTCCCTTCCAACCCTGGCCATTCTGTGATTCTGTGATTCTGTGATATTCTGGTGGGAAAGATGGAGGTTCCTATAAAATAAGCCTATAAAATAAGCCTTGGAAAAAGAGGATATACAGATGACAGTAAATGTTCTGTTCTTCATTTTTTCTTGGTCTGTTCCCAGGTATTTCAAAGATAGCATTGCTGTAATAGAAATATGGATCAAATATATTTGGGTTCCATCTGAGTTTGAACCCATGGAATGGAAATACAAATAAATCACAATATGATTAGTCTATTTATCTTAAGTATTTGCAACATATCTTCTTTTAGGCAGCCTAAACTGTAGGATTATACTGACCAATAGATCTTTTCAATACTCACATTTGGATTGAGCAATTACAAGTCTCAGTTCCTCCATCTTGTTTTCTTTCAGTTCTAAATGGATAGCAACTAACTCTTCTCCTTTGTAATTTTTTAGTTAATCTTCTACTATAACTTCAACAGAGATGATCCATAGCTTTCAATGCTCAGTCCAGCTCTACAACCAGCCCACCACAGCTACTTCAGGCTAGTGTTAGGGATATGGTTGGGGGTTACAGTTAGGGATATATTTAGGGTTACATTTAGGATTGTTATTATTAGGGTTTTGGTTAGGATTATGCTAGGTTTAGGTCTATGATACAAGTTGTAATGATATTGTTAAGCTTGATAGTGTTCGTTAATAACCCTGCAGTTTGTTTAGATACCAGAGAGAGCTTTGTCTCTATACCTACTAGATAAGAAAGTACTGTAAAGTCTTTGTACCAAGAAAATAAGGAAGCTCTGCTTGGAGTCAGTTATTGAGTATATAACATATCTCCAGGAAAACTTTTGCATATGTAGCGTAAGTAATATATAAGCTGAATATCTTTCGTGCAAGGTATTTCTGATAGGAAGAGCTCAATCCCCATGCACCCAGCTCTGACATGTATAAAGAATGCGTGCTTTATATTTATTTTACACATATATGATATACATTAAAAATTATAATAAGGCTTTTTTAAAATACCAGATTTTTTATGTGATTGGAGTACTTTGGGAGGTTTGGTTACTGTGCCTTAAGCCTTCTTTGTTGACTCCAATGCTAAGGAAATGTTTTAAATTGTTAGCCTGTTACAAATCACTAGAATAAATATGTCATGTTTTTAGAGGGGGAAAAGAAATAGGAATTCTATCGGAACTAAGCAAGTGGACAAGCTTTTTCTCCTGATCTCAATTCACGTGCTATTGCTCATCCTAAGAGCGTAAGATGTATTTGAAAGCATGCATCATAAACTGTCACCACACACAGCTAAGAGTTTCAATTATCACTGAATACTAAATAGTCTAATCTACTCTTAAACTGGCTTGTTTGTGTGCGGTTATTGTATTCTTTTCAACAAGACAGAGCATAATGCAGACTGCAAAGCTGCCTGAAAAAAAATACAAATGCCCACTCTCACTCAGCTGTTGTGGCTTCTTGATATCCAAACTGACTCATTTAAAATTTTGTCACTGAAGGTAAACTGTAGATCTTGATTCTAGGCACACTTATCTTTATTGGTATACAAGGGGACCCTTCTGATTTATATACAATCTGCACTGATTGCAGAGGACTTGTTTTGTATAACTTGCCTTATTTACTTATACAAATTATTGCAGCAATTTTTAGTCTAAGTGTATTGTTAGATATCATACTATTTATATCACAATACTTAAAAAGTTTTCAGCTATTCATACATGCAGACTAGCTGGTTTTGTCAGATGAACTGCCTGTGTGAAAAGACAGTGGCTGCTTGTGGTAGTGTATTTCCACTGAAAGTGGTATGCACACTGAAACAGTACTTCATTTTCTCTGCTTAGAGGCACTGAGTCGACCAGTGGACTTTTGCAAAGGACTACATCCACTGCAGTTGATATAAGAA
This sequence comes from Tragopan temminckii, assembly GCA_028571105.1. NCBI lineage: Eukaryota > Metazoa > Chordata > Aves > Galliformes > Phasianidae > Tragopan > Tragopan temminckii. Next base: position 1,959 of record JAOWBP010052681.1, read on the forward strand.
AATGACTTCTGTGTTTGTCCAAAATTACTTTAACTAGTCCTGGTATGAATTATGCTATTTTATTGATGATTTATGTTTTGTATTTCTGCAGCTTAACTTGCCTTGATTTTGGTGTTTGTTGACTAATCTCTGAAATTCAAATTTTTAGCAGGAAATAATACATAACAGTATTTTTTGATATTAGAATTTGATTTTAGCAAGGTGAATCTGGATTTTTGAAATGGGAAACAGAGAATCAAAGGATTTTTTTAGTCCTTTGTTGCTCTAAGTATTCTTTATTCTCTGAGACAATTCTTCCACTCAACCTCTCCACACTTGGCTGCCTAGCTGTAAATGCTTTGCTTTCCTCAGTATCTGCAGCAATATGTTACTAATTAAGTATCAGAGATGCTGTGACAGATGACACTATTGATATTAAGTATTTGAAAAAAAAATTTTATATATATATATATATATACATATATATATATATATATATATATAATTAGCAAATTCCTGCAGCTTATGTTGTATTTAGTTTTCAATTACAGGTTTATCATATTTTGCATTAATATGATTCAAACTTGGTAACATAGCAACTACTTAATTGCAGAATTGTTTCTACAGCTTACTGAAGTTCGTTTAGACTACAGCCTCTGACAACAATTTGAAAATTCCTGCAGGCATTTTTCCCCAGTGACTAGATTTGTTTCTGGAGAACAATTCAAAGGCACAAGGTCTGTTTGCCTTCTTATTGCAATGCGGATAGCACATTAGCATCAGTCCCAATCCCTTAGAAAACTAATCTAGATGTATCCTGTAGGATATTCCCAGCAGTGCATAAGACAAATGTAGCTCCTTTCTGAAGTACAATCATTTCTCAGAATTTCTAGAATAAACCAATGTGCCAAATACAATATATAAGACAAAATATACACCAGGAAATTTTGGCTGACTTCTCCAGATCACAGGCTTTTAATGACCTCTGACTGCAATGGAGAAACTGTCAAGAAAGAACCTGGTGGACAATACCAAGGGGAAAATCACAGAATCATAGAATGGCCTGGGTTGAAAAGGACCGTAATCATTATCTAGTTTCAACCTCCCTGCTATGTGCAGGGTCACCAAACACTAGGCCAGGCTGCCTGGAGCCACATCCAGCCCGGCCTTAAGTGCCTCCAGGAATGGGGGATCCACAACTTCCTTGGGCAACCTGTTCCAGTGTGACACCACCTTCTCAGCAAATAATTTCCTCTTAAAAGTTGTGCCCCTTCCTGTTTATACACTCCTTTCAAATCTTGGAAGGCCACAATGAGGTCTGCCTGGAGCCTTCTCTTCTCCAAGCTAAACAAGCCCAGTTCCCTCAACCTTTCTTCATAAGAGCAGTGCTCCAGCCCTCTGATCATCTTAGTGGCCCTCCTCTGGACCTGCTCCAAGAGTTCCACATCTTTCTTGTTCTCTGGGCCCTAGGCCTGGACGCAGTACTCCAGACAGAGCTTTGCAAGAGCTGAGTAAGAGGGGACAGTCACCTCCCTCTCCCTGCTAGCCACTCCTCTTTTAGTGCAGCCCAGAACACAGTTGGCCTTCTGGGCTGTGAGTGCGCACTGCTGGCTCGTGTTCAGAAATGAACAAGCTTTGTTACATCTGCTGTTTCTGGATGGCTTGGTTTTGTATTTCTGGTTGCTTTTGTATGTTTTGCTTTTTTTGATTGGGTTTATTCATCCAGGGGTTGGTGCTGGGGCCTGTCCTCTTCAATATCTTTATTGATGACCTGGATGAGGGTATTGAGTCCACCACTGAGTCCAGTAAGTTTGCAGATGATATCAAGTTGGCAGGAAGTGTTGATCTGCCTGGGGGTAGCAAGAAATCTGGACAGGCTGAATTGCTGGGCTGAAACCAGTAAGATGAGGTTCAACAAGACCAAGTGTCGGGTCCTGCAATTCGGCCACCAAACCCCTGGCAACACTACAGGCTTGGGGCAGAGTGGCTGGAAGATGGTGTAGAGGAAACAGACATGGGAGTATTGGTCTATGCACAGCTGAATTTGCACCAGCAGTGTGCCCAGGTGGCCAAGAAGGCCAATGGCATCCTGGCTTGCATAAGAAACAGTGTTGACTGCAGGAGCAGGGAAGTAATTGTCCCCCTGTACTCAGCTCTGGTGAGGCCATGCCTCAAGTACTGTGTTGAGTTTTGGGCCCCTCACTGCGGGAAAGACATCGAGGCCCTGGAGAGTGTCCAGAGAAGGGCAACTAAACTGGTGAGAGGTCTGGAGCACAGTCCTTATGAGGAGTGGCTGAAGTAGCTGGGATTGTTCAGTCTGGAGAAGAGGAAGCTCAGGAGAGACCTTATCACTGTCTATAACTACCTGAAGGGAGGTTGTAGTGAACTGGGGTTGAATTCTTCACTTGGGTAACTAGTGATAGGACTAGAGGGAATGGCTTCAAGTTGCACCAGGGGAGGTTCAGGCTGGATTAAGAAATGCTACTTTTCTGAAAGAGTGGTCAGGCACTGAAATGGGCTGCCCGGGGACATGGTGGAGTCACCGACCCTGGAGGTGTTCAAGGAACATTCAGGTGTTCTGTTGAGGGACATGGTTTAGTGAGAGCTATTGGTGACAGGTGGATGGTTGGACTGAATGATCTTGTGGGTCTTTTCCAACCTTGGTGATTCTATAAAAGAGCAAATTCAAGTTTCCTGTTACAATTTCAGTTTAAATTCTTACAGAAAATCTCTGAGCTCTTCGGGCTATCTTAGATGTTACAAAAAACATCTAAACACAATACTTTTCTAATTTAAAAATTGAAATCTTCCAAATGTATTTTGTAATTCTGTTGAATTTTAATGTCTACACATATGTCCGCAAGCATTTTATTACTAGGAAAAAATGGAAGTATGAGAGCTGGCATTACAGAACTGGAAGGTGGATAGATGAAGAAGGTGAGTACATACAGAAGCACCGGAGATTTTGGGGAATTTACTGGGTGAGTGTTAAGTTCAGTAGAATAAACAGTGAAGTATTGTTAATATAAACATTTACATTCATATATTTTTCATGATGGTTCAGAAAAGTTCACAAAACATCTATTCTAAATGATGACAAACCTTATGGAAGAGGCAAAAAAAAAGTCCTTTTGATCTGTTAAAGGTTTTCATATGAAATAAAGATACTGTATATGTGATATACACCAATCAGGTCTTACAGACTGTAAATTATGACTTCTTAATGTCCATTACTGAAGACATGTAGGGATTTATTGAGTGGGCAGCCAACATGCCAGTTGTCTGGTGATGAAAGATAAAAATCTTTCTATGTGCACATTTTATTGCACATCCGCCAATGAAAACCTCTTAAATTATTTTATATAATTATATTGGAGGCATTACTACAGCAAAAGATCTCTCTAAAGCAAGTATCTTAAACAAAACTTTTTTTCTGGTTAGTTTCAGTGCTGCTTAAATTGGTACTTAACCTCTCAGTCTTAAAAAAATATATCTTTAAAAGATACAAATAAGTCTCAGCATAAAATTAAATACTTAAATTGAAACTACCCCAAAAAATCAGCTTTACATAAGCATGATGACAGCGGTTTTCTGCATACCAGTACTGTGTTCAGCAATACTTAGCAATTCAGCGCTATGTATCCTTGAGAAGGAGACTGATGTCAAAACCACTAAGAATTTCAGTGATCCAGTAACACAGACTGATTTCTTCTTATTTCAGATGTAGAGCACTTTTGTTTAACTGACAAACTGGATTTTATTTCTCAGTCAACTGTACCTTCCAGTGACTGACCACCATCAAGTCTTGAAATAAATGTTATCTGATTAAAGTAGTAAAGGTTATAACAATCAAAATATACTGTAGATCTCAGAAATCAAGTCAAGATGTGTAAGGACAAGAATTATTAGAGGATTTATAAAATCTGCCCTGAAGAAATTAATTCATCAGTTTAGCCAAAGGCCTGTCAATGAATTCAAGAGTCTTACAAAAAAATGGAACATCTGTTGCATATTTAAAGGTTCTGTTTATATGAGAATATAGTGGATTATTCTTTCTGAGACAGGACATACAGTTTACATGACTATATTTGGAAGTTAATTTGAAATTGCTCTCATGTCTTTGAGGATTGGGTTAATCCACGGAGGACTAGCAGAACTATTAGCCCTCAAGCGTTTGGAGCGACAGAGGAGAATTAGACCTTGAATGAAGTTGAATGATACATATATAAATCTGGATAATGACACTGTCAAAACAGCCTACTGCCTCATCTCAGTTAATAGCAGTCTTCCTTCTTTTTATTTCTTTCCTCATTTTTTCTGAAAGGAATGAAGATTATGGGTCTTTCTAGAAACAAAGCAGAAGTTTATCTGCCTTTTGTGATCTTTCTGAGAAAATGTAAGTATTTTGATTCTAAATTGCATTAAGTACTGACTAATCTTGTTCTGTTTCAGAAAATCACTTAAGTCCCACTTTGCTAAAAGATTTCATGTTTCTTATTTTCTTGCTTTGAATCAGTGGTACAGATCAGAAAATCTACATCAGGCCAATACTTAGGTACTTAACTGTTTTTCTTTTATATTTGTATTCAGCTTTTCTTGAAATACTCAACACAGATTTCATAGAAATTTGAATCACTGTTCTTCTTTGTACCAGTTATATTAATATAATGTACATAAAAATGTAAATTAATACAGCCACATACTGATTGAGATTTTTTAAAGCTTTCCATTTTTTCCTAACATGTGTGTCCAATCTGCTTGTTTTATGTATTTGTTGCCTTCTTTTCATTTATGTTAATTAAAAAATAAAAGGTATTTTATTACGTATATGCAATAACAACATTGTATATTTTCTACACTGCACAAAATAATTCCTCTTCACTCATTGCAGTCCAGGCAAGCTCAACAATGCCCCTAAAGTGTTCCAAGAAAATACCACACCACTACAAATGCTATTTATACCACTGTCCTAGTGGAGAGGGATAGGGAGGGTTGTTGCATGATTAATTCTTCAAACCACGGCAACCACCCAGAAAATACAGTACACTGAGACAGCATTATGGCTGAGACATTAATTCTTCTTCTCCATCTTCTCCAGTGGCTGCAGCCACTGCATTTATTTTCATGACTCCCTCAGCTGTAGTAGTTATGTGACAAATGTCACCAAAGATCTAACAACTGCACACCTCTTGGACATGAACTGTGTCCTCCCATCTACACACACAGAGTTTTGTACAAGTGATTAGTTCATCTCTTGTTTAAGATTAAAAGTGGCATGCTGTACAAGTAGTGGCAGCAATAAGAACGGTTTGGGAAGTTCTTCCAGAATCTAGTAAATGCTATTTTTCTTTGTCCCTGGTCTATTCCTCAAATATGCTAGCAAAAACAGAAATTATAATCAAATTTAACAGCAAATACTACTCACAGAAAAAGAGAAACCTGCTCTATTAAAAATAGGGAAGTTATTTGTTATGTACCCGTGTAATACCCATGACATCACAGGCAGATGTTGGTGGTATGGTATCCCTACTCACTCAATGCAGTCCAGACAAATCAACAGGTTGGTCACGCATGCCCTATACTTTGTTAACGGCTCTGAAAGAGCATTAGATATAGTTTACAGTGTTAGATTTAAAGGATGATTTCTTCTGCATAACTCCAGATGCTGGGTCAGGCAATTTTTGCTTTTGAATTGGAAAATCCAGACTTCAGTTGTAAGACTTGACTCAAATAGACAGTCCTATCACAGGGTTTTAAGAATAGCCCAACTATTTGGGGGAATCAATTAGACAGAGAGTTGGAGATATGGAAAAAAAGAGACCCTACAAGGATGCTCAGTGTTATTGCAATATGTGGGCAGCATACTCCCAGCCTTGTTTCTGCAACTATTGCATGATGATCAATTCACTAAACTTCCTGGGGAAAGGAGGATACCAAATATTAAAAGAAAAAGCCCAAGTGAGCAAAGAGACAGTTGTTTATCTAGGACTTGTGATTTTGCAGGGGCAGCAATAGTTTGGGACAGACTGGCTGTCAAATTCTGGAACCTTCAATCTCGAGAGAACTTAGAGCCTTCCTCAGGATGACAAGTTGGTGCAGATTGTGGATGTCAAACTACAGATTGCTAGTAGGTCTTCTTTATGAGACTGAGGGAAAAGACACCTGAGTGTCAGAAAGCCTGTAAGGAGTTAATGGTAGCATTAACGTCAGCCCCTGATCTGAGGTTATTGGACTTTTACCTAAACTTTTTGAGTTGTATGTTAAATCATAACTGTTTGCAAACTACTGAAAAAGTATATTCCACCCATCTAGATATGAAGGACTGGCCTCTCCCTGAACCAGACATAGAGCTGTGCAATAACAGCAGTAGCTTCGTCTAAAAGGCACAGCAGCAGGAGGAACTCACAATAGCTGCAACCAGTGAAGTGGTGGAAGCGAAAGCCTTGGAGGCCAATACTCCAGCTCAAAGGGTGCAACTGATAGCATTGATGCAGGCCCTGGAATTAGTTGAAGGAAAGAGAGTGTATGTATGGATGCGCTCTAAGTATGCCTTTGGAGTTGTCTATGCTCACAAAGCACTGTGGAAAGAAAGATGATAGTTGAGTTCACAAGACTCCCCAATAAAGTACGAGGAGGATATTCTTTGAATACTGTAGTCTGCCCAGATGCAGGCAATTCTGTAAAACCAACCAGTCTGGGCAGAAATAGATTAGAAGACAAAACCACAAAAGAAGTAACTGAAGAGAACATCCTTGTCAGTGAAGAAATAAGAATTACCAGTGGAATTTCTCTTATATTTGAAAGCTGATAAGTGGATTGCTGAAGAATTAGAGGCCATCCCAAGTGCAGGAGAATGGCAGGAGACTCCTAAAGGCCAGGTGATATTTACCCTCCTGATAATGATGAGGTTAATGAGGGAGAGACACAAGGCAACCCACTAAGGCAGTGAAGCATTAGTTATTAGTTATTCAGATCATAAGTGCTTGAAATACAAAAATTGCTAAAACTATAATCAGAAGGTACTAGTCTGTTTAAGGAATAACCCCATAAGTAGGAGGAATCCCTCCTTGACAGTAACAAAAAAGGGAAACGCCCCAGAGGATAACTGGTAAATTTATTTCTTAGAGTTACTCCAACAAAATCTTTGCTGACATCAATTAGACTTGGATATCTTAGCATTCTAGGCAGATACTTATTCAGAATGGCTGGAAACCTTTCCTTGTTGCACCAACAAAACAAGGATGATAGTAAAGTGGCTTTCCAAATAAATAATCCCAAGATTTGGGGTCAGTTTAGGGATGTCTTCTGATACAAGACCCCATTTCATCACTGAGGTAATAAACCAAGTATGTGCAGCTTTAGGGATGGAAGGGTACTTACATACTCTTTGGCATCCCCAATCTTGCAGAAGGGTAGAGAGAATGATCAGACCCTGAGGAGACAAATTAGCAAGATTTGCCTGAAATCCAGTTTGAAATGGCCACAGGTCTTGCCACTGGCTCTGTTGAGAATTAGGGTGCAATCTCCGAAAGGGGTCTGGATAAAATCCTGTGAGTTTTTATATTGTAGACCATATAAAGTTCTAGTATTTTCTGGAAATGAGTCCAGTATAGGGGAAGCAGGTCTACAATCTTACTTAATTTCCTGTAGAAAAATGATAAATGTGGCAAAGTGCCACATCACATTGAATTAACCTCTGACTTTAGACAGTTTGGTTCATTCAGTCCAACCTAGGGATTATGTTTATTTGAAGACTTGAAACTCTGAGCCCCTGCAGGAAAAGGAAAGGGTCTTATCAAGTACTGCTTACCAGCTATGTATCTGTCAAGGTTGTGGGAGAGGAATTGTGGCTCCACTATACTTGGATTAAGCCCACCAGACACGGGAAAGGATTCATCACAACCATGAGTTCCAGAAGTAGAGTGGAGTATCGTGGAGGGAGAAGGTCCTCTGAAGTTTAAATTTAACTGGAAAAACAGATCAACTACTACTGATCAAGTATTGCAACGTATTTTAGCCATGTCTGTGGGTATGTCATATTTTTGGGACTGGTAATTGTTGTAATTTAGTGTGTATTTGTTTGCAAACATATGCTGTGTACATGTGAGATGTTTAACCCCACTGTGAGGGTAAAAACAATGTTCAAAATAAGGAATGGTGAAGAACTGTAAAAATATTGTAATTGACAGGGTAATTAGTGTAGGAACAATGGAAAGACCAAACTTAGTATTTTTACTGTTGCTATGAGGGCTATCAAAAGCTAGTGAATATATGATTTTGAAACTGTTGCAATCACTTGGGAAGATGCATAATGCTAGCAGCCCATGGTATGTCTACCGAAGCTGTGCTCAGCCACACTTCCTTTAGTATGGGAATCTTGACCTTTAACCTTTCAAAGATGTGGCAAATCCCCTCATTAAGGGCAAAACGAGAGAATGGTTTAAGTCCCTGTGGGCGCAAATGTGTAAAAGGTTGGCTAAATCCAGTCAAAAGGTCAGGGAAGGAATAGAATAACATTGGATAAGGAAACTTCTTGAGAAATTTGGGATTTCTCTTTCTGGATGGCTATCTGATTTGCTATAGACATTGGCAATAGTCCTGATAATAGCAACAGTGGTAGCAATAATTGTAAACTACATAAAATCAGCAATGATGCAAGCTATGCGGAAGTAAGACTACTAAAATTACAGAACTTTGACAGTCTCTAAGGGGGAAAATGTAATAACTACACCAATACATCACATTGTACATTTTTACACATTCCATGTCTACATTGTATTATCCACCTTATTTTGTAATGTGTCTTGAGCTATTTACATTTCAAAGCATTTTGAGTTATCATGGTGGTAGAACACAAAGAAACAAGGCAGCACATAGATTGGGAAGTAAAAAAGAGTAACAGCTAAACATAGCCACTAGATTTGGCAACTGAATGGATAGCCAAACAAAACACACCAAGCGGCCTAAACCTAATCAGACTGTACCAAATAGTTTGTAGCAATCAATCAGTAATGCTTAAACAACATTAAATGAGTCAAGTAAAATGTGTATAATCTGAAGTCTTTCTGCAGTGGGCATTCACATTAGGTGGAATGATCCCCTATGCATCTGGTTCTGTAATAAAGGGTACTTCTTCTTAATACCACGTTGGTGTTAAGGATTTATCTTTCAGACTGACATTGTTAACAGTTGGAGTACATCCAGAGGAAACACAAAAATGTTTCCACCAAAGGGTGGAAAGCCTCTCCTACAAGATCAGGCTGAGAAAGCTGGGGGTGTTCAGAGCAGAGAAAAGAAGGCTCCAGGGAGATCTGATAGTGGCTTTTCAGTGTCTAAATGGGAGCTGTAAGAAAGAAGAAGATAGGCTATTTAGCAGAATCTGTTGCGATAGGACAGGGAAAAATGGTAGCTAACAGGGTACTTCACTCTCTGACCTGGTAGTCTCGGCTGGGGAGCAGACTAAACCCCCCACAGTTCAGGTGGACACAGTCAGAGACCTACTACTCCAGCTGGACTGTCATAAGTCCATGGGTCCAGATGAGATTCACCCGAGAGTGCTGAGGAAACTGGCGAAGGTGATAGCGAAGCCACTTGCCATTATGTATCAGTGCTCCTTGTTGACTGGTGAGGTCCCAGAATACTGGAGACTTGCCAGCGTGACTCCCATCTACAAGAAGGGTTGTAAGGAGAATCTGGGGAACTACAGGCCCATTAGCCTGACCTCAGTGCCAGGGAAGGTTTTGGAGCAGATTGTCTTGAGGGAGATCACACGGCACATACGGGACAACCAGGGGATCAGGCCTAGACAGCATGGGTTCACAAAGGGCAGGTCCTGCTTAACGAACCTGATCTCCTTCTATGATCTAGTGACCCATCTCGTAGACGAGGGAAAGGCTGTTGATGTAGTCTACCTAGACTTCAGCAAGGCCTTTGACACTGTCTCCCACAGTATTCTCCTGCAGAAGCTGGCAGCCCGTGGCTTGGACAGGTACACTTTTGGCTGAGTAAGGAACTGGCTGGGAGGCTGGGCGGTTGGGCCCGGAGAGTGGTGGTGAATGGAGTTAAATCCAGCTGCGACCAGTCATGAGTAGTGTTACCCAGGGATTGGTGCTGTCCTCTTCAATATCTTTACTGATGACCTGATGAGGGCATTGAGTAAGTTTGCAGATGACATCAAGTTGGCAGGAATTGTTGATCTGCCTGGAGGTAGCAAGGCCCTACAGAGGGATCTGGACAGGCTGGCTAGCTGGGCTGAAGCCAACAGGATGAGGTTCAGCAAGGCCAAATGCCGGGTCCTGCACTTTGGCCACAACAACCCCAGGCAACGCTACAGGCTTGGGGCAGAATGGCTGAAAGACTGTGCAGAGGAAGTGGACCTGGCGGTATTGATTGATGCTCAGCAGAACATAAGCCAGCAGTGTGCCCAGGTGGCCAAGAAGGCCAATGGCATTCTGACTTACATCAGAACCATTATTGCCAGCAGGAACAGGGAAGTGATTGTCCACCTGTACTCAGCTCTGGTGAGGCCGCACCTCGAGTACTGTGTCCAGTTTTGGGCCCC
>JAOWBP010052682.1:0-12498 GCA_028571105.1 Tragopan temminckii
CTGGTAATAAACTTCAGTTCTGCTAAGAGTGACTAAAGGAACTGGGGCTGTTTAGTCCTGGGGAAGAGGAAGCTGAGAGGAGACCTTACTGCTCTCTTCCAATATCTGAAAGGTGCTTACAGCGAGAGCTGGGTTGGTCTCTTCTCACTGGTGACAGGTGACAGGACGAGGGGAAATGGCCTCAAGTTGTACCACGGTAAGTTTAGGTTAGATATCAGGAAACACTTCTTCACAGAAAGGGTTGTGAAGCACTGGAATAGGCTCCCCAGGGAGGTGGTTGAGTCACCATCCCTGGATGTGGTGCTCAGGGACGTGATTTAGCAGAGGGTTGTTAGAGTTAGGGTAGTATGGCTAGGTCATGGTTGGATTTGATGACCTTTGAGGTCTTTTCCAACCTGAGCAATTCTGTGATTCTCAGAGCAGGAGTAAGAGCACAGTATAAAATAAGCTAGGCTTTCTCCATTTAAAAAAAGGTAAACTGTTACACTATGATAACACAAGGCTCAGTTTCATATTTTCTCCCTTCTATGATTTTCTACCTCATCACTATTTTTCATCGTACACCCCTGTCCCTCTCCATTTCCTGAGCACCAGGACAAGTTCAGTCTCTCATTTCTGACACAGCCAAATTCCATTTTGCTGTCCTGGCTAAAGCAAATCATGTCAATTCTGCATTTAATCTCTTGTAAAACACATAATCTTTAATCTTTAAGCATACAGATGCTTACCTAGTAATAGTAGTGTTTTGTGAGGTGCACTTCAGTAGTGCATATAACAAATTACAAATTTGAAACCCTTGGTCTATAGATCTTACATTTTGACGGTTTCCAGCATGGGAAAAGAAACATTCTTGACTAATTGTGACATCTTCATATACCCTGTATAAACCAGCTTAGCAGAGTACAAATTTGTCCTGGATATATAAGGAAGAATATCGGCAACTTTCTTTTCACTTGGGCTAGCATTTAAACATATTTTCCTGTCATTTTTCTTTCTGTTTTCAAAACTGCTGGTCATTAATGACTGTGGAAAGTGAGTGAGCAGCAGAAAAAGAAGAAAAAAAGAGGGAAAGGGGAAAAGAAGAAGCAGAAGGAAAAAAAATCTTCTTTGGAAAAGAGGACTGGCATTTTTCTTTAATTCTTTAATTATCAGTGGGTACACTGATAAAGAGTCCTATTTCAAAACTGTGACTTAATGACAAGTTGATGTGTAATACTTTGCCTGAAGACCCAGACAACATCGTTAAGAGAGAGACAAGTAAATTGTAGGTAAGAAATAAAAATAAATGTTTCCACACCTCTGACATAACTGTAAAAGTTAAAAGGCTACTGATAAATTGGAGACAAATGACTATTGTTCTGGCAGAATACGAAATCTTAACTCATTTTCAGATAACAATATTGCCAGCTCTTGCAATTTTATTATTAGTCTCATGATATTTGATGCTTCTCTTAAAGACCCAGTACCTAGATTTATGCTAATTAAGAGGCTATTAACTTTCATTAAAAATATCATGTTTCCAGTGTTCCCAGTCCTGATAACTAAGCAGAAAAAATTAGAACATTTCCTAAAACTGTAAATGGTAGAAGTCAAACAAGTTATTAAAAGAAAAAAAAGCAAAATAAAAATGAATTCAGGAAGCTTTACTCATGATTTCTGCATATTTGGCAATGCTATATCAAATATAATTAAGTTATAGATTTATTAGATAATAAAAATTGCAAACCTGATAAGAAGGTTCTGTTCTAAAAAAGCAGAACATGATGAAAATCAGCCAAAAATGAAATTGAGAAAGATTTCAATTAGCATAGGAAATTTTTACTTTTTGTTGCCTTTAATGAATGGTTCTTCATAGCTTTCCAACAACAACAACAGAAGACTAATTTTAAAAACTTGTTTTCAGAAACTCTCTTGCTCTATTGGCAGCAAACCCAATGTACAATCATAATTTTCACCTCTTAGGGAACCATGCCTTGCATGTAGTTGAATTCCTGTCCATCACCATTTTAAAATCCTCAGGCTTTGGGGATTTGACATTGTTCAAGTGGCATAAGGCCACACTCCTAAAAAGACAAATTGAATAAGCATTCCTTCTATTAGTTCCAGTTTTATTAAATTGTAGTCAGCCAGTCGCCAAATGCAATCATTTACTCTGATCCCAAATGCCTTTTGATAGGGACAGTAACTAAAATAATGTCATACAAACCAACTCTGCTTCTTGCTACACAGTCTGTTCTGACGTGGGTATAGACATGTGAATTGTTCAAACATCATGCAAGTTATGAAATCTGTTCACGTTGTTTTGACAAAGGGATGGGAGCTCTGGAAACAAACTATACTATATATCTCAGTCCACTGAAATGAGTATGACCTCAACAGAATTTGCAGCTTTATTGAGGTTTACAAGAAATCAAACCAAATACCTACATTGTTTGGTACTTTTTAAGCTTCAAAACAAATAAACAAACAAGCACACATACAAACAGACACATGTAGACAAAAACAACAACAACAAAAAAAAACAAACAAAGAAATACCATAAAAACACTGCAATTCATAGACCTCTACCTGTCAAATAACTACCTTTTTCTGTTGTTACTTCTGCAAAATTTTGAGTCATTCAAAATCTGTAATTTATACTCACCATAGTCAACTACAACACCATCTAAGTTTCCAGAGCATGTACAAATCATTTTAATTATCATGGCAATATTCTGCCGCCTACGCTCTCTGGGCACATCCATTTTTGCTGCATTGACACCATAGTTGGTCCTTACCACATGACTTTTTGGACATGGTCACAGAAAGGCTGAGGTTGGAAGGGACCGCTGGAGACCATCTAGTCCAGCCCTCTGCTCAAGCAGGGCCATCTAAAGCTGGTTGCCCAGGACCATGTCCAGTTGGTGTTTGAAGATCTCCAGCAAGGAAAAATAGTCACAGAGTAAGTTCTTCATCTATATTTGCTTATCAGTGCCTGAAAACCTTATAAGACTTAAACCAGAGAAATCTGGTAATTCCATGACCAAAACCAGATAGCTAACTAAAAAAATGTCATAATCATCAAATTTGGCAGCTAAACCAAAACTCCAGTTCTGTAGGGTGTTGTAGCTATATTGTCAACAGAGTGCTGCTGAGATAAAGCCCAAATTCCCAGCTATCAGTCATATATTCTAGCCAGAGCAATCCATACATTCTACCTGGGTTGTAACACTTCAGCCCCAGTAAAATAATGGCTGGGGAAGCTTCTGAATGAATTATAGCTTCTTGCTCCAGGTAGCTCCAGCATCTTGCTCTGGCTTCACCCTCTAAGTATGTTTGGAGAACTCATTATCCTTTCACTTTTTCCCAATTACTATTAATTCACAGCAGTGTTTTATCTATGACTTTTCTGAGTCAGACTGAGAACATCTTCATGGTAGGAATCATAAGTCCTTTCCATCTACCAAGAAGAGGACAAATTTTTTTGTAGGTCTGCTGGCCATGCACTGTCCATAACTCTGTTTTCTGTCCCAGTTATTCTGATCACTGTCTGATCATTACTTTCAGGAATAAGGAGAGAGGAGGAACTCTGCATTTACTATATTCCACCACTGGTGAGACAGAACATCTTTCTGGAATCAGTGCATCCCTTCTCATCAACTTCTTGTTTGATCTACCTGCAAATATACTATTTGGATATTGTTTCTCAGTCCTCCTAACCCCTTTTCTTTCTGGACCCTACTGGAATCACATAGTCTTCCCTGAGGTAAACAAAACTTCATAAGCTCTCCTGTTTCTTTCCCTCTTTGAGCAGTGTTTTCTTACACAAGACTCCACAAGGGAATGTTCTAGGTGGCTGACCTGGAACAGTTTTGCTCTTTCTCTCTCATAGGAGACAGGGCCTTAGGAGACAAAGGCACTTGATCTCTTGGAAGTGATCAAGTAGTAAAACTGTGCTTCATGGAAAAGGTTTACAAAGTCTTCTAATCTCAGTTTAAATCTAAGATTCAAGAATCATCCTTTTCCTGTCTTTTCATCAATTAGAAATAAGATATGCATAGATGAAAATTAGATTTCTTGACATTTATTACTAAAGAAATAAAGATAGAAAGTGCAAGAATTGTCTGAATTATCCTAGAAGCTATAAATATTTCAGCACCATGAAAGAAATAACTTGAGAAAGCTCCTTCTCCATGCTATTTTTATGAGAAGATACACTGATTTTGTTTGAAAGTGAAAATTCTTCACAAAAATATTTGACCCTCTGAGCAGCTTAAAAACAAATCACACTGTATCTTTAGCAATCACAGCATTTCTTGAGAACCTGGACATTGTCAGCATCTTTCTTATATTTTTTAAAGTATTTTAGGGGAGGTCTTGAGAATTATCATTTGTTACAGTGACTGAAAATCAAGTGGTAGAACATTTGGTAAATTATATATTGGCAAGAGAAAAAACAACAAGCTTTCTGTAACAGAAAATTGTGCCTCACTAATGCATTTGAAAGTTCTGAAAATATTAATAAGACAGTAGATGAACGTGACCCAGTGGACATAATTTACTTGGATTTCAAAAAGCTTTAGAAAAGGTCCCTCATAAAAGAATATTAAAGATAATAAATAACAATGAAGTAAGGGGCAAAGGCTTGTCATGGATTAAAAAGTGATTAAATGAGAGGAAATAAATAGTTATAACCTCAAAGAATAGATATATTAATAACTGTGTGTCTCAGGGGTTAGTGCTACAATTGAGTTAATATATTTTTTTCATCATTTGGAAGAGTAAGTGGATTGCAAGGTGGCCGAGTTTGCTGATGGCAGTTGTACTATTGAACACGTAAGCACTTATCTAACCTTCTAGTCATTGTGTCAGTCTGAAAAGCAGTCTGTACCGACCTGAAAATCACTGAGGGCAGGAATTCCAGTGAGTACCACAACAGAAGCACACTGAGACCAAAGGAAAAAATAATAATTTGTCTGCATATCAGATGATCAGCTTATTTCAAGACTCCAGTAATGAGTGAAAAAAGTAAGTCCAGTTACTTTCTGGCTAATCTTAGTTAGGAACCAGGACAGAAAAAAGTGTTCACTTGGCCACTATACTGAAATTTTTCTATGACGTGCCCTCTGTAGACAATCTCCAGTAAAATCTGGAGTTTTTCTGCACAGTTGAAGAAAGTTGAAATCATACTTACAGGACTCAACAATCACATGTTAATTCTATGAACAGAAACTGTGTTTTTTATTTTTTTTCATTTATGGTTAACTTTGAATGTTTATGATGCCATAGCAACATGAGCGATCTCATGCAATAGCTTTTCACCTTATGATAGAAATCAAGGAAAGACATTAGCACCAGAACTAAATATTCTGGTTAGAGATTTCACTATTCATAAACTATCCCTATCACCGATCAGTAAGGATCAAGTATTCCAAGTCTTAGTCCCAGGAGTTTCATATCCCCAAAGAATTGCACTGGTTGATCCATCAGAGAGTTTACTGGAAAAGATGACTGTTGTAGCGATGTTCAAAAAAAGCAGTTCCATTCAGCATCAGAAAATAAATAGCCCTACTCATTACCAACAATAGCTTCCCATGGAAAACAGTAATAACTGAGGAGTTGGAGTGGGTCCAGGAGAAGGCCACAAAACCAATAAGAGGGCTAGAGCACCTCTCCTACAGGGACAGGCTGAAAGAGTTGGGATCTTCAGACTGGAGAAAAGAAGGCCCCACAGGGACCTTATAGCAACCTGCCAGTACCTGAAGGGGGCCTACAGGAAAGCTGGGGAGGGACCTTTTATAAGGGCAGGTAGCAACAGGATGAGGGGAAGTGGCTTTAAACTGGAAGAGGGTAGATTTAGAGTAGGTATTAGGAAGAAGTTCTTTACTGCGAGGGTTGTGACGCACTGGAACAGGTTGCCCAGAGAGGCTGCAGATGCCTCCTCCCTGGAGGCATTCAAGGCTAGGCTGGATGGGGCTGTGAGCAACCTGGTCTAGAGAGAGGTGTCCCTGCCTATAGCAGGGGGGTTGGAACTAGATGATCTTCTTAAACATTCCTCCCAGTCCAGACCATTCTATGATTTTATGGGTATTTAATGCTAGGATTGAAATAATTCACAAAGAAGCCTTTCTTTTTTTCCTAATTCTATTTCTTATTCCCCAAATATAAAGAATCAGACCCAAATGCATTAATCTCCCACAGGACAACATCTCCAAAAAAGAAAGGTCAGGATTTGCTGTAAATGTGCACTGCTAGTAAATGTGAAATGCATTACATTCTTTCAGACACAGACTATCCAGAGTGGAATAAAACTTGATCTACTGAAAGAGAAAAGTTATCTTCCACATCTTTCCATGAAATGAGAAGTAACTATAATCACCGAAAAGAAAATGTCTGGCCAAACACAGACCCAGCCTTTGATACAAATCATACCCCTTCAGAACCAACATTGTGAAAAACTGTAGAATTATCTGATTACTTTGCAGGAATCTCTTGAAGTATTTTGCCATGGCTTCATTTGTAAGCAGAGCACTATCTTTTGAAAGGCCAGCCATTTAATCCATTAGGTACTTCTCTGTTATAACAAAAATCATGGCAGAAATTCAGTCTGTGCACAGGTTGACTTGCAACTTGGCTGGTAATTATAACGACATAATGAGGGACCCAACTATGGTTGAAGACTTTCATACACGTTATATGAACTATATATTTTCAAATGCATTAAGTTTAATCAAGCAATTGATTTCTGAATTTGCAAAAATAATGAAATAAATAAGAGATCTTAATGTGTCTTTATTTTTATATTTAACAATACATTAGATAGAAATTCTACTTTATTGTCAGCTGGTTGAGAAATACAGCATGTTGCACTATAATCACAATCAAATATAATTACAAATATCAAGGGAAATTTAGGCTACAAGGCAAAATGGAAAAAAAAAAAAAAGAAAGAATTTGACCATGGAACATTAAATTAGTAAAACATTAAAGTATTTTAAAAGAAACTTATTGTCTGTTATAACTAAATTATTTGCATAGCTAAAATGAAGAGACAATCTCAGTGTTTGCAGTTATGAATGTTACATGGCAATCAGAAACTGCAGAGAGAAATAGCACTGCTAAGGTTACAGTCTCCTATGTTTCTCCTACATTTTTGCACACTGAAATTAATGCAATCCCTATAATTTTTATTTAAAGCAATGAAATAGGAATTTATTATTCATCCTCCTTTACCTTTAGTTTCTAAGAAACAACACATTGAGAGGTTACCAATATAGCCATGATATGCCATGTCATGGCATATGCTGGGAACTCTTTTTATGTAGAAGTCAATGGGAGCAGAGCTAGGCCGGTGCTAAAAGCTCATGAAAAATCTCTCCAGGATGACTTTTTCAGCATCAAATAGCATGCCTGTAGCAGAACTGGGATTGGAATTACACCCAGATCTTCTAAATTCCAGTTAAGTGCCTTAATCACATGACTTACTGGAGATCTCCTAAATGAATTCAAACATGTTCCCATCATTTCTTCACCTGTAGACCCAGGAAGTCTGGTCAGAAGCAATTTGAGACAGCTGCAGCTATCAGCTATCTCCTTGTCAGCTGTTTTCTAGAAAATACATGCATGAACTATCATTCCCAAAGAAGAGAAACAAACTAAGATGGAATTCATCAATTATGAAAAAATCAAATCCTTCAGAAGTATACATGTTCATCTTTTTTCCCCCAAAGTCTTACAATTTAAAAGCGCAATTCACATTTTATGTTACTGAATTGTTATTTTCTTGCAAATCTGGAGTAAGAAAATATACAGAACTGATTATTTCAATGCAAAATCATCTTTCTTCAAAAAGAAAACCTCAGAAAAAAAGACAAAGCTTCAAGGACAATTTTTGTGAAGGTTTGAGGGCCACTTGGACTACTTGTGACATCTGCACTAATTGAAAAAGCAAACGAGGCCACACAGGGCTGTTCTTTGACCATTTAATCAATTTTCCACTCAATGTATTGTTCATTCTTAGACTTTAATGCTGGAATTGATTTTAACAGTCATTACAGAAATACCTAAGTCAAAGGGCTCTCAACCTCTTTTAAGTTAGACCAATGGGAAAACGAGATTATGGATATGTGACTAACCAGTGACTGTGATTCAAATGCCTTACTGAAGACCAATGCCTGAGTAACAGTCCATTCAAGTCCCACTGGTGACATGAGTTAACAGGAGCACAAAGTGAGAAATAATAAGATGATTATCTCTGATAATGTCTGATCTGGACTCTGACTGCAAAATTATCTCTGAAACATTCAGTAGTGTCATACAGAATCCTAGAAGCACAGATTGGTTTGAGTTGGAAGGGACCTTTAAGATCATCTAGTTCCAATCCCCCTGCTATAGGCAGGGACACCTCCTTCTAGACCAGGTTGCTCACAGCCCCATCCAGCCTGGCTTTGAATGCTTCCAGGAAGGAAGCATCCATAGCCTCTCTGGGCAACCTGTTCCAGTGCGTCACAACCCTCGCAGTAAATAACTTCTTCCTAATAGTGAGTCTAAAGACTAGCTCCCTTCAGTACAGAAAGACGTCAGCTGTCAGATGTTTATAAATAAATTTGAAAACTGGATATCTGACTCAAGCAAGCAGCAGAGTCTGTAAGAGAATGGAGAAGAATATTAACATTATCTTTAAGATGCTTTTTTTAATCATTTTAACAACTTCCTCTTAATAGAAATATTTATCTCACCCAGCACTTAGATGGTACTGACTAGAGAAATTGTAGAGATGAGAAAAGGAGATAAACTGTACTGAAAATAGAACATACTTTAAGTGTTCTACCTTTGAATGGATTTATATCTCACAGAACAAGAGGTTCTATGGAGATGAGAGTCTATAAGAAAATTCTTTTTTTCTTTTATATGTGTCATGGTTTTATAATGTTGTTATCAGTATTCCACATCATAATATCATGTAAAGCACAGGTAATTAAAGAGTTAATACTCCAGTTCCATAGACTGACAACTTTCCTGATACCTGGTTCTCAGAAGAGAAGAACTACATATCCCAGGGCACTTCACATTCAGAGAGGAAGATAAGCCATGGGAGGAAGTCATGGGATCTCACGCTCTGGCTCCCTCTCGCTCACTGCCTGGCAGTGTGTGGGTGTGCTTCCCAGCCGTGTGCCTTCAGTTCAGCCTTCAGTAGGCTGTTCAGTTTCGGACACTCTCTCATTTTATTTGATTTATTAGTCTCAATTTCAATGATATTGTATTATATTGTGTTATCTTGCAGTCTGATATCATATTTAGTAAAATTAAGTTTCCTCCTTAGATCGTTGCTGCTGTTCTGTTTCTGGGGCCAGCTCCCATCTCCCTACCCTTCCCCTTTTCCCTTCCCATTTTTGGGCCAGGGGGTCTATGGGCCTGCTGCCCTTGTCACAGGCACAGATTATTTAGACAATTCCATGACAATACGGTACAAATATATAGCAAGAGGGAGCAATGGCCATGTTACATAGCTTGCGGGAAGTGACTTCTTTGCCTTCTGTAACATTAGCGATTCCCTCATGTACTGCCTTCTTCTCTGTTCTGGGGCAATAAGAATTTGGCCCTAATAAAACAGATTTACAGCGTGACCTTTGCACACGTGCATGATATATTGTGATGACAGCCACTCCACTGTGAAATACGATGCTATGATCTTTCAGTTGTTTCCCTTTGGAAGATGAGCCTTACATGATTACATTGATAAGCATCAGTGTATCAGAAATTATGCCAGAATAACAGATACTGACGTGTTGTACTGTTGGAACTTCGAGGATATTGACATGGGTCTGCAAAAGCAAGCTTAAGGACAAGTTGAGCCACAAAAATCAAATAACATCGAGAGATTATTCAATTCAGTTCCTGATTAAAACTTTCCTCTTTTACTAAGATACAGTGACTTACAAAAGATCTTTGACACTTCACCGGAAAGCGTATGTTTGTTTCAAGATTTTTCATCATTCTCATGCATGCCTGAAATTTGTTTAGGCTGGCAGATGTTTGTCATGGGATCTCCAGTATTGTTATAACATTAAAAGGGCATTCTTCAGATACATTAAACACTACATCAGTTCTTTAAGGAAATTACTGTGTCTGTGATATGTTACACTATTAACACATACACAGCATCCAATTCAGTAACATGCATTTATCTGGAGATTTGCATGCACCATAAAGCAGAGTTGGTTTGCTGGCTGTCTTTGGGTTTTTCCTGCTGGGAAACAAGGGAGGTACAAAATGGGTGGTACTCTCTGTCATCTGTTTTCAGTGATGCTGTTGAGTGTTACTTATTCATCTGAAAATATGGTTCACGTTTGGTATTAATCTTATTTTTACAAAAGGATCAAAGCTAGCTTGGGTCCCATTCGCATAGCTGCAGATAAAATATCAGTCATTTCCTCTAAAAGCTCTAAGTGGGCAAAACAACAGACAGACAGATGAAGGTAGGTTAAGATTAATCAGTAGATAAAATATAATGTGTACTGATACAGAACTAAACAGTACCAGAAGTTTTTCTCAAACAAAAACATTAACTCACAAAATTTGCCTTTCAGGTGCACTGTGATAGAACTTATAATTAAAGTTTCTGCATTACAAATACACTTCAAGTGTATGCCAGGTCTTTACATAGTCTTAGATATTAACTAGATATTGCAAGCATCTCTACTGATTTTGAATACTAGAGAATATAATTCAATTGAATTCTATCTTATTTTGCACATGACCTGAAAAAGGCCAGAGTTTGGGTCAGAGCACTGACACATGATGATTTCTGTGTATATTGCTAAGTACAGCAGAGTTGCACACCTGCACATGACTTTGAGATTATGATGCAGCAAGGAGTATTTCAGCAAGTATTTTGAAAGGTGAAAGAATATTACTGTACAGATATGAGGTGTTTTGTGCAAGAGGTGAAAGAATATTACTGTACAGATATGAGGTGTTTTGTGCAAGAGGTTAGTTTGCTTGTTTTTATTATTATTAATACAGATAAAACTGTAATTCTCTGCAATAATATCCTTCCTTTTCCTAATATAATTTTGTAGAACAAATGGTCAGAAAACAATGGTAAAATGAATGGAAAATATATCGAGGCCTATTAAGACTATTTGGATTTATTAACTTAAAATGGAGGCACAACTCTGCTCAATGAAGCTGTTTAATATTTATGAGGGTTTCCCTGAAAGTAATGTCTCCTATTTTATTATGTTGGCTTGCAGTGTCAGAGTGGATGTTGGTGATGTGTCAAGATGTTGGACCTTTCCACCAATGTTCAGTTACATTTTGTTGCCATGCGACAGATGGCAGCAGAGGGGTAATCTCACAAAATGGCATCAGACATGGAAGTGCATACGAAGCAAAGGCATGTCACTGAATTCCTCCATGCAGACTGCACCCATTCGCATTGGTTGACACTCACTGAACAATGGAGACCAAACAGTGGATGTGAGCACAGTGAGGCAGTGGGTGGTACATTTCAGCACTGGCAACAGCAGTGTGAAAGACAAGTCAGGTTCCAGATGACCATGCACAACTGCCATACTATGAAACGAAGAATGTCTCAATTAACTTATTCACACAAAATTGATGGATTACGACCTAGAAACTATGAACAGGACTGAGTATCATCTTCAGTGAGTTGGAAACAATGGTGGCAACATTTGAATAACATAAAGTTTGCGTCAGGTGGGTCCCACAAATGCTCACTCAGGAACATAAAGAACATCACATGCAAGCTTGTGAAAATCTGTTGAACCAATACGAGGCTGAAAGTGACAACTTTGGGTATTGCATCATTACTGGTGATGAGACCTGGTGTCACCACTATGAGTTGAAATCAAAACAGTCCAAAACAGTCCATGGAGTGGTGACATGCAAATTTCCCATTGAAGAAAAGATGCAATGCTGAGTTGATATAGTGATGTGCAGTTTGTTCTGAGACAGGAAAAGAGTGATCCCTCTGAATTTCCTGGAACCTGGGCAAACCAGCTACTCTGACTGCTACATCACAACACTGAGCTGAAGTCTCCAACATCCAGGGTCAGGCCAGAGAAGAAGACAACCTTTCTCTTGCAACACGATAACACCAGGCCCCATACCAGCTGGAAGATCATGGAGCACACTGCCAATCTTGGCTTGACTGTCCTACCACACCCACCAGATACTCTAGATTTGGTGCCTTCTGATTTCCATCTGTTCAGGCTGGTGAAAGACGGACTGTGTGGGCAACTGTAGAGAAAACGAAGGCAATGACACAGCCTTCATTTGAGAAATAGGTGCTACAGGAAAAGACATTAAAGAGGAATTAACTCACCCCTCCAGGTAACAGTTTGGAGAAAGGGACGAGCTGAGGAATGTGACCCTCCCCCGTTCGTACCGTGGCGCCACAGGAAGAGAAGGGCAGGGGAAAAGGGGGACCCGCGCAGACTCAGATGGCACAGGAAGTATCGCAGAGACAGAAGGGGTGGCTCTAGACCCGTCCCC
>JAOWBP010052683.1:0-12496 GCA_028571105.1 Tragopan temminckii
TCAAGGCCAGGCTGGATGTGGCTCTGGGCAGCCTGGTCTGCTGGTTGGCGACCCTGCACATAGCAGGGGCTTGAAACTAGATGATCATTGTGGTCCTTTTCAACCCAGGCCATTCTATGATTCTATATATTCGTCCTGCAGAGTAGAAAATCAGCCCTAATACTAAGTATCTGTGTAAGCATCTTGCAAAATAGTAAATATCTTGCATCAATAGTTTGTTAGCTTTCAGAAAGCAAATTTCCTCCTGCCCTTTTAATTAAAGATAGCAAGTAACAGTTTTTGATTCCATTTGGAGACTAGATGAGAAGTTCAAGTGTAGTACTGATAGGATTTTTCAAAAGCAACTTAAATTCCTTTAAGAACTACTTAACTTTCCTGGAACAATGAGGGTGAATAGACAGATTACTTACTTCAGCTGTCTTAAGTAAAAATATGGTCATATGTCAAACAGGTATATATGGAGAGGCCTGTTACAGTTGCAGGCTTGATTCTAACATGAAAAAGTTCATTAAGGCGCTTACAAACGAAAGAACTTAATTTTCATTTCGCACTCTGCAGACTTTCAAACGTGTTCTTATCAGGGAAGAGCAGTACGACTCCATTATAGTCTTCTACAACTTAGTGTTCATGCAGAAACTGAAGACAAACATCCTACAGTATGCCTCCAACAGGGTAAGGTGTTAGTTGTATCCGGAACTGTTTATTTAATAGAATAGGAATTTATAGATGATAAAACCTTCTGATACTGTTATTATTTTATAGCCTCCTACGCTGTCACCTATCCCACACATTCCTCGCAGCCCCTACCAGTTTTCCAATTCTCCTCGGCGTGTCCCTGCAGGCAATAACATCTACATCTCACCCTTGAAGAGCCCTTACAAATTCTCTGATGGGTTTCAGTCTCCCACAAAGATGACTCCGAGGTCCAGGTATGTTGGTTACAAACATCTCACTGAGTGAAGTGATCGGGAGATGGGATAGGTACATGATAGGTAGTGATAGGACAAGGGGGAATGGCTTTAAACTAAAGGAAGGGAGATTTAGGTTGAATGTCAGGGGAAGCTCTTTATTGAGAGAGTGGTGAGGTGCTGGCACAGACTGCCCAGAGATGCTGTGGATGCCCCATCCCTGGAGGTGTTCAAGGCCAGGTTGGATGGGGCCCTGGGCAGCCTGGTCTACTATTAAATGTGGAAGTCGGTGGCCCTGCATGTGGCAGGGGGTTGGAACTTGATGATCCTTGAGGTCCCTTCCAACCCAATCCATTCTATGATTCAAACTGTGGGTCACTGGCTCTTAGCAGAGGATGACAGCAAAGGAATCCTATTATCTGTAAACAGCATTTCCATCTCAGTATTGAAAAGCCTGTGCAAATCTGTAGTGGGTTTTTCCAACTAGGATATGCTATCACGTTTTAGGTTGAAGTCTTGTATGGGTTTGATTAGCAAACATCTAAAAGTAATGATTAAGGGCTGATTATCAGGTACTCAGTATTTCCTTTTGATAAGGGCTGGGTTGTTTGTTCTTCCTTTTGTTCTTCCAAGCCACAGCTTCTCATTTATCAGTGTAGAATGGTGGATTTGGCAATTAGGCTTTCACCGCTCCTAATGGAAATGTGAATAATCTGAATGCAGCAAAGCACAGTTTGAGTTTGCACTTTTAAAGAGGAGAACGCTTCATTAATGCCTTAAGAAAATCTGTGCAAATTAATGGGTGCTTCTCTGTGGAGGGCAGCTTCACTGAAATGCTTGTTTTCTTCCTTTGGCAGAATTCTGGTGTCAATTGGTGAAACGTTTGGGGTGAGTTTTAAAGTTCTTACTGTCTGCTCTTGAATGCGTGATGTTGGAGCTACAGGATAGCCTGCTGGCAGCCAGAGAGCTGGCTCATGGCTCTCGTTTAATGTAGTCATTTTATGGAATTTGTAAGCACAAAGATTACAGGGACGTTCCGTTCACTTCTTTCAAATATTCAGACTTAGCTTTTAAAAAGTATAGCATTTTCTTTTAGTTGTTGTGGAAGGAGGTTCCTCCCTGGAAGCATTCAAGGCCAGGCTGGACCGGGCTTTGAGTAACCTGATCTAGAGGGAGGTGTCCCTGCCTATAGCAGGGGGTTGGGACTAGATGATATTAAAGGTCCCTTCCAACCCAAACCATTCTATGATTCGAAGGTTAGAGTTCTTAGGCTGCAGACTCACAGGTTTATTGACCAACTCTTTCACTATTTTCTTGTGATTTCAGACTTCTGAAAAGTTTCAAAAAATAAACCAGATGGTGTGCAACAGCGAGAGCCACGTAAAGCGCAGTGCAGAACCCAGCGATGCCCCTAAGCCGCTGAAGAGGCTGCGCTTCGATATAGAAGGGCAAGACGAGGCAGATGGAGGGTAGGAGATTGATGGTGGCTTTCTGCTAAGCTGCTTAGGCTTTGTTCACGGGGCCTCCAGAATGCATCCTAACTTCTATTCGAGGGTGGTGATGCACTGGAACAGGTTGCCCAAGGAGGTTGTGGATGCCCCATCCCTGGAGGCATTCAAGGCCAGGCTGGATGTGGCTCTGGGCAGCCTGGTCTGGTGGTTGGCGACCCTGCAGATAGCAGGGGGGTTGAAACTAGATGGTCATTGTGGTCCTTTTCAACCCAGGCCGTTCTATGATTCTGTGATTCTGTTTATTTCTGAACTTCCATAAATACATTAAATGAGGGAGAGTAGCAAAATATTTAATTGGACATCAGGTATTAAAAGTAGGATGTATTCAGTGCCTCACACCCAGGTATTTAATGCTGAGGGCTAAATTGTGCTGTTGTCTTTAGCCAATATTTAAAAATATTATTTTAGAAGTATGAGAAATAAAACATCTCTTGAGTTTACTGTGGAGGAAAACACAGTTTGTATCTGTATAAGATGAGGCAATAGCAGCGAAACGAACTAACCCTGATTTATGTGGGTGGGGCTTTTTTGTTTTTAACTTCCCTTTAATCAAATGCTTTCTGTCTGCAGCAAACACCTGCCCCAGGAGTCCAAGTTCCAACAAAAGCTTGCAGAAATGAGTGAGTATTATTCTTCTAGTAACTCCTCAGCAGTGAGTAGCTCGCATAGAACAGTTTGTGTCAATTCAGACAAAAACAGTGTTCAACACTGCTATCATTTCAGTGCTTACTTTTTTTGTACTTGCTCCACTGAAATGCAGATGATGAAATGAAAATCCTCCAAAGCCTCGTCAGTGCTGTTGAATGGCATAGTGGCATAGAAGTGCTAGAAAATGAGCACGACGTGTTCATCCTTAATATCCGAATTCCTGAAAGGGAATTAAATGATGTGCTGTGCTCTGGGATGTGGCACTGCTCAGCACATGGGGACTTGGGGCAGCACAGCGCTGCCCTGCGTGAAGCTGCCCATTGCTTGTGTGAAGGGTGAAAAGGCAAAAGGGAGGACACAATAGCAAAGAGGGCTTCAGTGGGTGGGTAAATTCCTTCAGGTGTGTGAAATTAAGCATGAATTGCTGAAATAACACAATTCTGCATTTATTTAAAAGTGCAGAATTTGTTTCATTTAGAAGAGCGTACTTCTGTTATTTCTTGGGTCACGACCAATTTGTACAAGAAATAATCACGTCCAGAATAATTTTGAAGGAAGCATTTAACTTCATTCATTTTTCTTTCTAGCATCTACTCGAACAAGAATGCAGAAGCAGAAACTGAACGATGGAAACGATACCTCAGCCAATGAAGAAAAGTGAGATTCTCCTCAGGACCAGGGGCTGCTGCAGGCCCTCACAGCTTTTGTTTTACTGCCTTCATTCATTGAGTTGCTTTTTCAGTCGCTTTTATCCCAAACCAGTAGTTGAAAACCTATCTTTTTCAAGGTTTTTCATGATACTTTGCCTTACGATGTAGCATGTATGCGATGTAAGCCACTGAATTTAATTTATATATTTTCAGAGGATTTTAAAAACCAGCTTGGAAATTGTCTTAGTTTGCTGTTGCAGCATTTACGGATTGAAGCCAGTTCAGTCTACCTGGATTGAATTTGTTCTGTCTCAAGACAAAATGTTAGCTAGGGGTCTGAAGTGCACTAATTTTACTTTTTAGATTTCATTTTAATATCGGATCTCAAAGCATTATTTGCAAATATTGAAAATTAGGGGTCAGATGCCGCAAGGATTTCTGTCTCTGTGTGTAATTAACACATCCAATTCCCATTAACTTAAGCTGCACAGCAGCCGTGCAGGGTCAGGGTCTCCCTGCGGAGGCAGGAAGCAGTGAGCACATCGTGTTAGCGCTACTGCTGAAAGCAGTGAGATGTGCTGTAGCTCAGGTACGTCCCGTTCTGCAGTTCCCCAGCTCTCACCCCACACAGTTCAGAGGGCCCAGCTTCGATTTCATTGAATCTCACAGAGATTGAATCCCACGAAGTAAAAAAGGTGCATTCCCAAATGCAAAGTACCACGTTGTGCACTTTCGTATCTCGCAAAACCTTGATTTAAAAAAAACCAAAAAGTAGAACACCCCCAACCTACGTCACACCTCGCACACAGAAGATGGCGAAGATCTCACAATGTAGGATTCTCTTGAACCTCACAGCACAGAGCTGTGTGCCTGAGGCGGTGCCTTACCCAAAAGGCAGAGCTCAACAGGCAACTTGGGAACAAATGTTTTTAAGTGTATTTATAAGTTACGGATTCAGATAGTGGATTCTTTTTTTCTTGCAGTGATAAAAGGTCTGCAGAATAGTCAGCTAAGAGGAAAGGATGTTTTATTTCTAGAGAACTAAATACAATAAATGAGGTGCCACTTTTTTTAAATGACCCATTTGAATGAAATCTAGCTCACGCAGCTGCTTAAATTGAAAGTTAGGGTAGCAAAGCATGCTGCTCATCACACAGTAACACTTCTCTGCATAGCAGGTGTTTAGAAATGGTGTAGTGAACCTAAAATGCCTACAGTAGTGCCTGCTGAAGACCAGTTGTGGTGTTGACCAAAAACTGAACCTGAGGCTACGAAAACCTCTGCAAATGGCACACTGATTGGTCACTGAATTGTAAAATGAAACTGAGTTATTTTTTTATTCTCAGCACAGCTTCAACTTTCGTCCTGAAGAATGTACAGAAGTGTTAAGAGCACATTACGTTTATTTTTTCACTTAACGGAGTTTTACAGACAGAATGTGTGTTACACTGGGGCTCGCTGGTCCCAAGCTCTGTTACAGCAGCTGAAGTTCCTCAGTGATCCTCGGGTGAGAGCGCTGCAGGCGCGACATGGCAGAGCCCCACACCTAACAGATCTCCTAGTGCTTGACTGTGACACTGTGTGTTTGTTCCAACAGACTGAAGGCTTTACATCAAATGTATGACAATATTTTATACAACTCATCCGTTTGTCTCCTTTCAAGATGAAATAAAATAGCTTTTAAAAGATATTTAGTTGGTAGCTTTATTAGATGAGAAGGCGGCTTTTTATGGTAACTGTGCCCATCTACGTCACGCTTCCTCCATGATTCTGCAGCTGATACGAGCAGAAGCTGCTCCATCAGGAAAGGGAATGGCCTCAAGTTGTGACAGGGGAGGTTCAGGTTGGTTATTAGGAAACATTTCTTCTCAGAAAGAGTGGTGAGGCAGTGGCACGGGCTGCACAGGGAGCTGGTGGAGTCCCTGTCCATGCAGGTGTTCAAGACTGTGGTTGTGGCACTGAGGGACGTGGTGAGTGGGCAGGGTGGGTTGGGCTGATGGTTGGACTAGGTGATCTTGGTGGTCTTTTCCAACCTTAATGATTCTGTGTCTCAGTTAATCTGGAACTGTTCCCGATGGATCTTTTGCTCCAGGCTTATCGCTGGTAACGCCTCTGCCCACACGTAGCTGCTTCATGGCCTGCAATCGCTGCCCAGCCCTTGCAGAGGTGCCCGAGCCCTTCAGAGACATTAATGTTCACATCACCACCACTTTTCATGATGGATTCTTTTCTTCTGAGAACTGCTCGAAATAGCCCAGCGTGTCGGAGAGCAGAATGAGCTGCCGTGGCCTTCTGGGCCAGGTGTCCGGCTGCAGGCAGGCAGGCAGCCCCACACACTTCCTGTGCTTTATGAGTCCGTAGGTGCCTCACGGCTCTGCTGAGCTTGCAGTGCTATTTGCGGAACCGACAGCCATGACATAACGCCCAGAGCACAAAGAGCACTCGCTAACTCACCAGCCCCTGCCCCTCTAAAAACGTTTCATCAGCTGTACGCAGATACGTGTGCAGACAGGCATCCTGCAATTAACAGCCTCCTAATCAGGGTTTGCAATCTTACTGTTCTCAAGTAGCCTTCTCACCGCGAGACCTGACTTCAGAATGGCACAGACTATTGAACCTGGTTCCAGGATAAGAGTTCAGAGCAGAAGAGACGGATGGAAAATGTGACAGCATTTTGTGTGCCTTCATGGAAAGGGTCAAACTCCATCTGCCATCACTGTGGAGGAATGGACAGCCCTGGGAAGGGGCTGCTCCCCTCCACTGGAGCCAAGGGGAGTTCAGTGCTTGGCCATGCGGGCGGCTCAAGATGGCGATGCTGCCCCTGGAATAAGTTGACCATACTGCACCTTTGCTTCAGAAGCTATTATTGGTTTGGGGTAATTTTATTGATTAGTAAGTCATTATTAGGGCATGAACTTATTTAAAAGGGGGAAATACACTTCAGGACATTCTGCAGCCCTTCTGCTTTGCGCACTCCTCGTTCTGCTTACGTCACCTTTATCTGGGGACAGCTGTTTTCTTTAAAACACAAACATCTCTCCCAGAAATAGAATCTATTTCTTTTTTTCCCCTCATGACTGACTACAGTCAATTCAGTTCACAAATCTGAGCCAAAATTATGTCAGACTTTCTTCCCTTTTCATGAAAGAAAGATACAAAAAAGCGCCAGCCAGCCACTCGCACTTCTGAAATACGATGGTGTTTTTATTAATGGTCTGTTAAACCCAGGCAAGTTTATAAAGAAACAGGAAATCAGAACCTATCTGTATGTTCAGGCTGTAACCCTGCTGCATCGTTAGCTGGTACCCAGCGAGTCCCAGCTCTGTGGGGAAGCTGAGCACTTTGTTGTACAAGGAAAGCCTATGGAAGTGACTCAGCAGCTCACTCGGTACCAGGACTACCCACGGCTCTGCTGACTCTTCAGCAACTTAACCTTGAGGTGATCAGTTTCTTCTCATGTCTTTTCCTTGCAAATTCCACTCTGTGTTTCCCTTTCTTAAGCAAAGATCCCTCTCTGAGCCCCAGACACATTTTATGCTTGACCATATTCTCACATAACAATACCCTTTTTTGTCGGCGGTGTCCTAAAAAACAAAAACCACCTCTTTAAGTATTTAACCTGCAAGATCCACAGTTTAACTTCATTGCAGGCCACTGTACAACGGCAAAATCCATCCTGAGTTTCTTCCAAAATGCCCCACAAGAGGGTTTCAAGCGCATCTATGCACACGCATCCACGTTTAACCACTCACACCAGTATGTTTCTTAAACACTGACCATTAAGTGCCAAAGAAAGTGCATGCAAACAGAAGTTAGCAAATAAATAAATAGAAGTCTCTATGAATACAATGCCATCGCATCCAGAACCAACGCTACGAATGGTGTGAGGGACAGCCAACACTGCCACGCTACACCCACAGTTGCCTTCGTTCAGTGCAGAGATGCTTTCTCTCAAGATGACGGTCTTTATCAGCCACAGTGAAATTGCAGCCAAGCTTTGCTGTGCGCGGTAGGTGGGAAATCATACACAGGAAGGAAAGAATTTTTTTTAAAAAGGCACTGTTGGTTATGTTAAGCCAAAAAATGCCTCACTAAGAAAGCACGCTGTATTGACTGCAGTAGTTTCTATCTGAGGGTTTTGGGTTGTTGAACTGCCCTATGGATATGAGCCAGAATAGGAACACGGCAGCACTGCCCAGGGATTTCTCTCCAGGGAGCCAGGCTCTTCCCTGAGCAGTGGCCAGCTTTGATCAGATGTTGAGTAAAATAAAAAGTTCTTTAAAATGTTAGAATCTTAACATTTTGACAGTGGGAATATTTGGAGAACATTTTTTGAACTTAATTCCGGCTTCATAAATACCATGACTGGGTGGAGGAGCTTTTGCCCTTCCTACACAAAGCAGTGCTGCCCAGCTGCCTCCGGCCCCTCCTTGGCATCCAGAGGCCCTTTCGCCCCGATCTCCTCGGGTGCTGCAAATGTGAGCTCTGTTGTTTGTCCAGGCTTGTGGCAGGCAGCCATGCTTCCCACCCACAGCTGCAGCCTCGCCTACAGCCAGTAGTGTCACAGAACCACAGAACAGCTTGGGTTGGAAGGGATTTTAAAGCCCCAACCCCCTGCCATGGGCAGTGCCATCCAGCAGCTCAGGCTGCCCAGGGCCCCATCCAGCCTGGCCTTGAGTGCCTCCAGGGATGGCGGCACCCACAGCTTCTCTGGGCAGTTGTGCCAGGGCCTCACTGTCCTCTGAGTAAAGAATTACTTCCTAACATCTAACGCCTTTTAGTTTTCCCCTTGTCCTATCATTATCTGCCCATGCAAGCTGCTACCAAAATGCAGGGCTGCAGCAGTGTCACTTGGTTCTTTGTGCTGCCAAGACCGTGCTGGCTGGTGACGCTGGCAGTTCTCAGGCCCTGGGGTGCACAGGACTGAGACTTCACCACGACTGTCACTGGCTCAACCAAATGGGTTGGAATTCCCCAGCTGCCTTTTATCTGCTCTCTCGATATGATTAGTGTTGGGCTACAGCATGGTGAACTTGTGCCCCACCAGAGAACAGCCTGATCTGTGCACCTGCAGCAAGCGCTTTTCAACACAGAATTACCACAACACACCATTTTCCCCTCGGGGAAGTTGTGGTTTCGATGAGATGGCAATACATACTGGAAAGTTTTGACCAGTTCTATTTGAACATAAAATACTGACACAGCAGCTGAAGTATGGGTCTATGCTGCTGGAGGAAGCTGTATGAGTACAGGATGGCAAAATAAGCTTGTTAGCAGCAGACGATACAATAAATTCCTAGTGACAGTTTGAGGGAAAAGCCTCAACTGCAAGCCATTTTTTAGCACAGCATTTTCCCAACATAATTTGCTTCCAGCTTTCTTCCTAAGTCAGTTTTGCCGTCTGCACACCTTACCCATCCAATCACAACTGCAGAGACCAATATGACGAGATCATCTCCTCACTCCTCTTTTCTGAGAACTTGTTTCTCCTCTTCCTCCTCCTCAAGGAATACGACTGCTTACAAAATAATTCTCTGATACGACAAAGGACAGTAATTTCCACTTCAGAAATGAGGAAATGAGGCTGAGATCATTTAAAGGAATTAGGTTCTTAGAAACCACATTTGAGGATTGGAATAAGTCATCAGAGGACTCTGGCAGGGCACGAGTCTGAGTGAAGGCGGCATGACATAGGCCAGCACACTGAACGTGGCCATCCAGTTTTGTAAAATACTGCAGCTGTAAAATACCACAGCTGCCCCTCCTGCTCTGTGAAGAGAAATCATTTCCCAGAGTTAATTCACAATTGCCTGTTAAAAAAAATTCCAAGGGACTTCTCCATAAGCTCAGCATCTTCTGTAAGAGGGCAACCCTTCCTATGCGTAACGCAAGGTGGGATTTTATCTCAGCTCATGTTAGTCAGTTAGAAATTAAGTACCAACTCTGCCTCAGCCATCCCACCCGCCTCCATGGCCAGTGGACAACTCCTCTCATCTGACACAGGCATGGAATGCAACTGGTGGGGTCACCTGGAGAGGTACTGCAGCACTGCCCAAAGGAGAACCTAAAACGACACACTCAGCAGTGTGTCCTTACTGCCACGTGGGAAGAAATGTGAGTTCCGCTTTTGTGATTTAATTCTAAGACTCATTTTATCACTTTATCTTCTTTTCCACTTTTCTTAAGATGACCTATTTGGGGACCGGCAGTAAGACAGGATTCAGTGAACAAATCTCAGTGGAACTTCCCCTTCCTTGAGGTTTTAGGTTTCTTTTTCCTGGTAACAAGCAACGAGATGCTTTTCTGAGTGCTGTAACACACAGCACCATAATTCATGTCCAGACAAATACTGTTTGCTGTCCCACCAGGGTGCCAGGGAAGATTTCTGGCATAATAGAGAGGTTTCTTAATAGTCCAGAACAATGGACATATTGGCCAGCAACTTCAAATTCTAATATCCAGCTGAAGCCCTTCACAGTTTCAGTATTTGCACCCCAAGTAAGTGTACAGTGAGACAAAACCTCCTACCACTTAGAAAGCCTCTCATCCTAAAGAATTTATAGTACTTTATCAAGTACTCAGAAACCAAGTTTGTCTCTAATCTGGATGACCTGGCACAAAGCAGCCCACTATGGCATATTAACTTAGTTTGGTGATAGAAGTGTAGTATGAAAGTTTTAGCAGCAAGGGTGTCCCTGCTCCATAAAATCCAGTTACAGGTTGTTTACATAAAAACAATATACTCAAAATAGCCAAGATAATGACAGCTTAGTTTGCTTGACTTTAAGTGGGAAAGGGTAGTTATTGCATTAGGTTTTGTTGTCAAATTCTGAATGCTGGCTCTCCCCCCACCTATGCTGTAGTCATCTTTTCAAACCAGTATGTTAGCAGACTTCAAGGCATTTCCCAAGCTGACGGATACCGAGTCTCTCTTCAAAGCTCTCCAAAGGAGAAGTATTCCCAGGAGGAATGAGGCTGTGCTCTTCAGCTTGGTGGCAGTCAGCTCTCAATTTCGGAATGCTCCCACTCTGCTTGCTTTGCTAATGAAGTTTTTCAGGAGATCGTGGTCCATTTCTGCAAAGCCTTGAGTTTGTGTTACAACAGTTAAGTGGTTTATGCAAAATCTGAAGCAAAACTCTTCCAAGTCCTAAAAAGAAATAATAATAATATATGATATGATATAATAATAATATGAATGACTGACAGCAAAATTATTATCATTCTCCTCTTTCAAATCTATCATTTAATAAGCAGACACCATATCAATGACCAACCCTTTTTTGATCAGTTTCATTAGATCACAAATGAAAATTGTAAATACAAAGTTTGCCACAGCGTACATTAGAAACACACCTAAAAATAATCTGTAGCAGCAGATCTTTGTATTTCCTGAGGACAGGACAAAACATTTTGACCCTAACAGATGCATACAGCAGCCAAGTCAGCCTTCAGTTGATTTTCTATGCTAATGGTGGATAAACACAGCACTACGATCTTTCACCTGCACAGTTCACACACAGTAACAAAACATCAACCAAACAAAACTAATTTCTCTTTCTGAACTATCAGGCCTCTTTCATAATCCTTTTCAGGACAGCCTTTTACTGAAGCGCTGATGTGCTACAGACGGCTCTCAAACCAATTTTTACCATATTAATGTAGTGCAGCCCTGGCTTACTTCACAATTCCTTAGACAAAGGTTATCCCATTACTAAAGAAGTCTTTGTTGCACTCCTCAGAAGCAGTTCGATCCCTTTCTGTGGACGAAGGGAAGAAAGCAGTGATGTACTCCTGAGGTTGGCACGTGCTGTCCTAGGAGCAGGTGAACCAATTCATGGGCTGATGACTGTGTTCAAGTGTTGCCTGTATTTAAAAATTATACTGTGTGTGCAGTATTATGGAAGGAAGAGGGGAATAGCATACATACAGTCATTTAGTCAACCCCTTTTACTGTGCTTCTGCCATTGTAATCTCTAGTACTCTGGGCTATTTTCGCTACTTCAGGATACACTTACACATATCTTTAACTGCCCCACTTGACACAGCTCAGTGAAAGCCACCTCTGCTTTTGAGATGGTCAAAAGTGGTGAAAAGCTTCTAAGGGGAAAATTTCCAGAGTAAACGTGTAATGAAAACTTCCACTCTTCAGAAAACCAAACCGTCTGGTCCCTCTTCTCCTGCCCAATTTTCCCTGTTACATCAGGCTTCCACCACCACAGCACACTGAAACCACAATTCCTCTTCTTTGGTCTCAGTTGTTCATGCCTTCTGTTACTGATTATTAGCCTAGATACCTTGGTTAAGACTGACCTAATTACCCTACCAGCAGCTAGTATTCTTACTGTCTACTGATCAGATGTTATTCCTGCTTGCTTTCTGAAACTCATTGTAAACTTCCAGTCTCCTCTTTGCAACTCCTACACACATACATTATTACATTGCTGTCATACAGCAATATTTCATCCCAGTTTTTGCTTCAGTTCCTTTTTTCTACTTGCTTCCTGTGCCTGGAACTGTCTACCAATGCATCTTATGTAAGCATCTGCTTTAAACACCATCCTGCATCTTACAATGGAGCAAAAGCAAAAGGAAAATGGATATAATGAAAAAAAATATATGTATCAGCTACACAGAATTATAGAATCATAGAATCGCCCAGGTTGGAAAAGACCTTAAAGATCATCACATCCAACCACAACCTGACCATACTGCCCTAACTCTAACAACCCTCCGCTAAATCATGTCCCTGAGCACCACATCCAAACGGTTTTTAAACACA
>JAOWBP010052684.1:0-12495 GCA_028571105.1 Tragopan temminckii
GCAGAGCTCAGCGCTGCCCCTCCGCTCCCTGTGAGGAGCTGCAGCCGCCATCGGGTCTCGCCTCAGCTCCTCTGCTCTGGGCTGCACAAACACAGCGGCCTCAGTGCTCCTCATACATTTTGTCCTTCAGACAAGTATCTTTGTATCTCTTTTGGTTGATGTATCCTGCTTTTGAATTTCTCCAGTTGTCTTCTTAAATTTCCTGTGTTCCTAACTGTGAATCTTACATTTCTGTTTTGTTTGTTCTATGGTTCTCACCCAATTACTTCCTTGTCAGTGTGGATCATATTTTTTCTGCATTATCTTATTTGACAAAGCAAACCTGCATGCTGGTTCATTACTGAAGTGGTGAATTTTAATTGGTTTTATAGTGTAATTTCTTCTTCAGAGTGACTTTCTGGCATCAGTTTCATGATTTAAGAAACTTCTTCCTGCGTACAAATAAGTGGAGAGCTCACCTTAGGGCCTTTTGTTAGGAAGTTTGATAGATTTTTTTTTTTTTTTTTGATTTATTTTCTGGGAGTTCTGGAGTCTGTTTTTCAGGGAATGGGCTGACATTGGTATCTGGGATCATTTGTTATACCATGTCTTTCCAAGTTAGTCTTTGCAAGTGGTCAGGGTGAAGAATGTTTTAGTGGGAAGAAGTATTTAGAACAGCCCAGGGTGTTCAGCTGTGTTTAGGTATGTGTGAGTCTGATTCTGGCTGCAAGATGTGATGCTGCTGTTATCCATTGCATTGGGAATGCTGTCTGGAGAAGATATTAACCCAAAATGTTATGCTGGTACAGCTTGTTTGGAAGTTTTATTTGGGAATGAGACTGATTTGACTAGAGGTATATTAAATGAAGAGGGACTTATATTTAGATATGGCCATGTACTTTTAGTGTTCCATGTCCTATTTGTCATATCTTGCACTTGTAAGTTAAACATGTTTATCTTTAGTGGATGACTCTCTTTTCTTAACATCTCTTTCTTTCTTAAGATCCAGTTAAAATAAAATACTTTGATCTAGATTTCTTTTAAATTGCAAATTATTGTTTAATATGAGTGTAAAAGGTGTTTTTTGGTTAGTTTTAAATTGCAGTTTAATTGTCAGATGAGGTACTGCTGCCTTTCCATATGTAGATTTTGAAAGTAGTTATTTTAGAGTCAGCCTTTTGTGAGCAAATTCTCCCAGTATTTAATATTCTTGTCATATTACAGAGGATCAGTTTGCAGTATTCTGGGAGGGAATAGTTTCTTCTGCTGTCATTAGATTAGTCTTGAGACCTTGTTTTCTAATTACCAAAAGAAACCCTGCAGCATAATTTCATATAGGGGAGAAAAACTGGGAAAAAATGCACAGTTGAGATAAGGCAAAAAAAGTGAAGTTCCTCAGCAGCATCTTAGAGATGCTTTAATGAGTTGCAGTTTTTCATTTTAGATTTTACTTTTGTTCGTAAGCTATTTAGAAAGAAGAAGAGATAAGGTAGGGCCTTTTATTGCAGAAAGAATGATTTCTCCTTATCCCTAGCCTTTCCCTGCATATAGCTGCTGCAGGATGCAGTAGCGAGCTCATATGCACGTAGAAGGAAAGAAAAACATAATTATTATAAAGATAAACATTATGAGAGTCAAAATCTGGTACTCTGTAGACTCTGGGTGACCTGTCCTCTTTCATGCCAGTCTCATGGGATGTGATTCAGATTTCCCATTTCCAGAGTTTCTCCACTCCCTCTTTTTTTTTCTCTTTTTTTTTTACTTCCTTCATCTGAGAAATAATAATTTCTGGCAGGGATGCCTGCTGGGGACCTCTGAGAGAAGTTGTGGGCCCAGAACGTGCTCCTGCTGCAGTGACTACAGATGGCATGCAGGTACCGTTACTTGCCATCTGGGCCATTTTGTCTCTTACAGCTCATCTGTCTTTCATCTTTTTCTTGTACCTCATCTTTTTTTATTTTTTTTCCCTGTTTTGTCCCTTAGGGACAAGATAGGAAATGTGTTTTGTCACAAAGCAGATAACTTGAACAATGCTTTGCATTCTCTAACCCATAGACATGCTAAGGGCTTAGAAGGAGTAACAAGTATTCAGCATATTCAAAACCAAAATAAATAGATAAATTAACTTTTTTCCTCAATTTTTGTCTACTTGTAGATACTGAGCATTTCATATCTATCACCTTCTGCCCCCTTAATTTTAAGGAAGTGTCTCAATTCTGTGAATCATATTCGGAGCTGTGCAAAGCAGCATTTGGAGCAAAATGGAGTTTTTGATGGAAGAAAATACTTACGGGAGCTACTGCTGCAAGGAGGAGACACCGCAGGCCCACTGTGGGGTGGCAGAGAGGCAGTCTGGGCAAACTACTGCTCATGTGCTGCTTGCTGTGTTCACTTTGTTCTGAGCCACTCACAGTGAAATTCACCACAAACCTGACTAAATGATGTGCTCAGTTATGTTTAGACACTTGAAAATGAGGATTCTGTTCAGTTAATTCACTGCTGGACAAAGGGATTTACATACTATTTGTTATAGGTACAGGTTCATGTTGAAGTGTGTCTTTTTCATCCTTTTGAATTCACTTTAACCAAAATATGAGACTGTGAGTGACGTGTCCAGATAGATGAATTGTGATTTCTATGTGCTTTGTTTAGTAATGGTGTAGACATCTTACCGTAAATTTGGGAAATACATAGAAAAGCTTTTTCTTAAGGTTACACCGCTGAAAAGGAGGAGCCATTTGTGTTCTCTGGGCGTGGGGTTCTTTAGCTATGTCATAGTGATGAACAGAAACTCCAAGTTAATCTGACTTAGTAAGGAGCTTCCAGGATCGCAAGTTAGCAGATTCATAATCTGTCTGTTTGTACACGCATGCAGTCATTGACCTTGTTTTTTGTGGATGTGCTTCATCACTATTGCTTTAGAAGAGCCTAATATGTTTTCCCCATTACCTAAATTGCACAGAAATGGAAAACAGTCCTTTCTGTCATATATTTCTCATGTTACTGCATTATGCCTCAGCTGAAGACTGAGTGCTGTTTTCACATTCTTATGCAATGCTTTTAATCCTGAGTGATCAACGTCCTTTGAGAATTAGAACATCCAGTCTTTTCATTGCTCTTGTTTTCACGGGCACGCGGTACACACACACTTGTGCCACTTAGAAACTCCCGTTAGAAATAAACTGATTAATAACAAGCTGTATTTGAGGGCTCCCCTGCCGGACCTGTTGTCTTTTTAATACTTTCTATTGTCTTTATTATGCAAAATAAATTGTGTTCCTCGTTTAGCTGACTAAGAAGAGATGAACACAGAACTCTTAAATTCTACTTCTTTAAAGTGCTGAATGTTAATTGGATTTCTTGCTAGAAGCTGCCTTGAGAAGCAATATGACTACAGTATAATTGCTTGAAAGCAAAACATCTGCAAAGCTGAAAAAAACATCGAGTAGGTTTGTTTTATAATAAGGTACTTCACAAGAATTAAAATGATTAATTGTTTACTTGCCACAGCAGTAATATTTTGCATTCTGGTGGCTTGTGTCCTCCATTTTTCTCAGAAAAAGCATCAGACAGAAGTTGAAGAACATCTGAGAAGTGGGAACACCCAAAACTTCCTCCTTTGAAGTACACTTGTATTCTTTTTCCTTTCTGATATTAAGCTGGTCAAAAAAAAAGTGACAGGTTGGGTAATTCAAATCCCATTTTTTTCCAGGAAGATAAGGCCAAATTTCACAGACTACATCTTTCTGCTTTTTCCTAGTTTCCTAGTTTCGTGCCCTGTCAGTCCTGACTGTACTTGTATGAACAGCGTTACACTCTATCAATGCCGTGATGGTATTTCTGTTACATTTAGTACTGGAGGTTGGATGCTTGGGGGTGTTTTCATATTTCATGCCACTCAAGGTATCAGCGCTGTGCTGTGATGGATGGTGGTAACTGTGGGTGTGAGCCCTGCTCTTCTGCACCTTTTCCTTTTCTGCAACCTTTTGACTTTATGATTTAAAAAAATGTCAAAACCAGAGGCAGGTACTTAGTCACTGTGTTCTATCCAGAAACACTGGCTGCAGCCAATTCTCACCACTTACAGAGAAGGAGTCCATTTACACTCATTTATTTTAACCATAAGTATACCTGAAGCTGACTGAACAGCAGCTGGCTAACACCTGTATCTGAGCAGGTATGAATTAATTTTATACCCATTGTGCATTTTTTTTTTCCCTCTTGTTCCCACACAGAGATTGATAGATAGGCTGCTTAATGCAGAAAATTTAAGAGTTTAAAGAATTTTTGAGGTAGTGTATTGAATTGTCTCAAATGATGCTTTCGTTGCAGATCCACCCACTCCTAAACAAGACTTAATGACAGGATCCAGTCTAGGTCTGCACCTGTGGTAAACTGAGTACACTTTACCATAATCCCAGTGGAATTTCAGGTTTGTGACACCTCCCAGGATGTTGCAGGAATTGCCATATTTTTTCACCCCTTTTGGACTTCTGCATCTTCCCAAAGAAAAAGCCTGGATCCTGACATTTGGGAGAATTTCACCACTGTGAAGATGGCATGCAGAATGGCATCTCCTGGCACATTGCTTTTTGAAACAAGTTGACTGATCCTCTGCAAAATGCAGCTGAGCAGCTCCGTACCAACTGAAGCATCTGTCTCTCACTTTCGTTCTGGCTTGGCTGTGTGCCTCTTGCCTTCCTGACAGCAGCAGAGCCCCGCTTTGCTCGAAGAGTCGACCAAGACTTCTGGATGTGAACCATCAAAGGAGCCATTTTGCATCTTGCCTTCAGGTGGTTTAGTCTCTCAGTGAATCTGTCCTTGCTCACTGTGGTTGAATGCCAAATGCTGCTGTTTAATTCACGCTGAACAGCGTCATAGTGCACTGAAGGGCATGGAACTATTTATAAAATTAGGAGCAAATCTGTGAGTTGAGTTTCAAAATCTGATTTAATGTGGTCTGAAACAGATTTAATGAGAAATTGGAAAACAGGCATCTTGCAGACCACTATCTTTTTAACACAGTTACCCACCCACTCCAGAATGTTTCTGCTGGAAAATTTACAGTCAGTTCTAATTTGACTTAAAATACTCTGCTGCTGCCCACTATTCACAGGCAAGCTTTGACTCTGAATGACCCCTTTTCCTTCATGAAATGATTGGACTGTTATTTTTTTTTTCCCAAGTAACTGTATTGACTATCACTCAGGGTAGTTCAGCTTCCCCAGACACTTTGAATAAATTAAAGTAAAACGTAAGTTTAGTGACAGTGATAATTGATCTGCTAATAATATAAGGAATTGGGAAACAGTTTGCAATGTGTTAAAGTCATGGGTATTTGCTGGGTATATCCACTTCCTATTTTGAGGAAATTAGACATCAGAAATGGCAATTAAGGAGAGATCTGTAGGAGAGAGGTAAGCAAGCAATCACCAAATGAAATGAAAGTGTGGTGGGAATAAACTTCGTTCACTGAACCTGCATGATACAGAATGGACATGTATTTTTTTTTTTTACCTGTGTTCAGGGCTAAAAAGAGAAGCAAGACGTTCTGCTTTCTTCCCTCCTGCTGTTGCTGTAAACACTCACTTCCAGTCACCTCTCCCTAAAACACTTCTGAGTTTTCAGGCATTATCTTACACGTCATCTCTCTGGTACATGCTGCCTTCCCCACTGAGAAACTATTACAGCAAAGGCTGCCCACTGTGATGAATGTTGGCTACCCCAGGGCAATGACATCCTTCCTGACTTCACTTGTGGGCTGCTGACTGTGCCCTCCAGGAGACTTACAGGAAAGATCTTAATAATAAATTGATTCTCAATTTTGCTACTTATTCTTAGCTAGAGGAATAAATATAAAAAACTTAAATGAAGGAAAAGTGTTACTTTTTACTGTGTGTGCAAAGTAACTAATACAATTCATTTTGCCTGCAGGCAAGAAGGAACTGTTTGCAAATTAGGATGAGCAGAGGAAAAATGTTTGTGTTCTTATCTCTACCTGATTTTTCCTGTAGCTTAAAAAAGAAAAATCCTTTTAGCATCAAACCTGTGCATGGTAGCTTCAAGCTGCTCATAAATTGAAGCTGCTCAAGAGTTCTCAGTGATCAGACTTTGATTTCCTGTCACAGGCAAAATGAACCCCAGAATGCTGTATTTAGCTTCTAGGAATGCTCTTTCCATGTCTGTTGGTAACTGCAGCAGCTTTCTCTTCTCCAAGTTAAACAAGCCCAACTCCCTCAGCCTTTCTTCATAGGAGAGGTCCTCCAGCCCTCTGAGCATCCTCATGGCCTTCTCTGGACCCTCTCCAACAGCTGTATGTCTTCTTTGAGCTGGAGTTCCCAGGGCTGGATGCAGTAATCCAAATGGGGCCTCACAATGACAGAACAGTGGGGGACAATCACCTCCCTTTTCCTGCTGCCACTGCTCTTTTGATGCAGCCAAGGATACAGTTGGTAAATTTAACATTTCTAAAGTGAAGAAGTTTAAATAAATTATGGATCTTAAAATTAAATTATAACTTCCTTTAGTGTCTTTGTATTGATCTGAACTTTTGTAGTCTTTGCTGTGATGCTGTGACTGCTTCGGGGAATAGATGTGTTCACTTTGGTCAGTCAAGAACTCTGTTTAAGCAGGAGAGAGGCGTGGGTATTTCAAATATGAAAATAATTTGCTTAATATGTTATTAATAAATCTTTTGATTTGAAATGCTGTATGAGCTGTTGATTCCAACAGAATGTATGGTCTGAGAGGTGTTACAGTAATACTCAGATTTAACTCATGGTGTCTAATTTTCTAATTCATTAATCACTAGAATCATCACTAACGTTTCTTCTAACTTATTAGCACAAACTTTCACATTAGCAAATCTGTTCTCCCATTCATTATTAATTTTTTTGTTAACTATAGACGGTTTTTTTGGTAGCTTTCTTTGTTGACTGGTGGGGAAACGGAAGTCCATTGGGCCAGGCTGAAGCAGTCACTGTTCTTGCTGTTGTGTGACTCAAATCCTGATTGGGAAGAACGTACAATGCGAGTGCTCAAAAATACATAGAGAAAAGAGCAGTGAGAAATGAAATCATCATCTGTTCCTTGTGATGCCCACAGGGCTGCCAGAGAAAGGTACGCTGTGCCAGTTACAGACCTTGGCAAACCCTCATCTACGCAGCACTGTACAGGGTCTTGCTTGTTGCTGTCTTTCTGGTCACAGGCACAGTGCTGTGGCAAAGGGTGAGGGTCTGACTCTTTTCTAAGAAAATTGAAAGCTAGAACAAGTTCATTAAGAGATTAAAGAGAAGGAGCTGTGTCAAAGCAAGCTCCATCTTACATTCTAGGTGATTTTCAGAGCTTACCTGAAGCTGTAAAGACGCAGCAAAATAATTTCCATCTGTTATTCTCTAACTTGGTTTATTCCTATCAGCTCTTAGCTTGAGGTCAGTGAACGTACAAGAACATTGCAGTGGATCCTCTTGTTCTGTAAGACAGTGGACATGATGATGGTGCTAAAGCATGCTGCATTCAGAATTCTTGTTCTAGCTTTAATGTTGAAGA
This sequence comes from Tragopan temminckii, assembly GCA_028571105.1. NCBI lineage: Eukaryota > Metazoa > Chordata > Aves > Galliformes > Phasianidae > Tragopan > Tragopan temminckii. The sequence continues at coordinate 7,528 of JAOWBP010052684.1, forward strand.
TCCTTCCAGCCCAAAGATGGCTGACAGACAAAGTATTTTATATTTTTTAGTTGTTATTAGAGCTCTGAATCATATAAACTTGGTGTTTGCTCTGAAGTACATAGGAAAGTGGCTGAAAAAATCACACAACATACTAGTAAATTCTTTTTGAGAAGTGTGATATTGTTGGAAATTGTTGGATTTCCAGAATTTACAAAAACACACGACAAAGAGCGGTTATCTGTGTAGATGTTATGGGGAAAACGAAATCTGAGAGATAAATGAACAGCAAGGTAAATGTTAGCCACTGATGTAGACTATTGAGGAAGATAAAAGGGAATATTAAACTATAATATAGAGCCAAGTTTACCTCATGAAAAGTAATAAATACTTCCTATTTTACTTTGTTCTGTGCAGAATACTCTCTCTGGTTTTGGCCATCTGTGTCTTAATACAGGAGGAAAGACAGTTTGAAGTCAGGAAAACACACCCTTTAGGAAAAATCAGATTCTAAGGCGCTGTTTAACTTAGAAGAGAAACAGGTGACTCATGAACAGTGCTCCAGTATGCAAGAACGCTATTCTGAGAAATAGGGTAAAGAACTGTTCTCCGTGTTTACTGGTGAAGGAACAAATAGCAATGAGCTTTACTTGTTGCAAAGAGTATTATTTTCAGGGAAAGGATTTCAGACGTTTAGGATTACATGACAATATTGCAGACAGTACAACCTCCTACATCTGAGTGTTTAAGAATGGGTCTGTCAAACAGCCATGACATTGTTGAGCACAACTTCTGTGGAAGTCTTTAGTTCTGAGGTAATCCTCTCTTAATCCTTTTAGTTTTTGCTGGCTTGATTTGATGGATCTTCTAAGAATTGTTTCTTCTGTCAAAGCAGAGATCATTTTGTAACTTGTAACAGCTTACCATGAATCCTGTTCCACGTGCAAACCTAATCAGTCTGTTGGTCTTTGGAAGTGGAAGGTCATGATGTGACTTCAGAATGGGAACAGTGGGAGGGAAATTAATGAAGAATCACCTTGAGTGGCCACAGCCATCTGTGGGCCTTTTCTGTTATGATAAATCCTCCTTGGCCTTGCCTGTGTCTGGTAGGATGAATTATGTTCATGGTATTTTGAAATCTTATGCCAAGAAGTGAAATATTTAAGTTATTTACAGAAATTGAACTGCGATCTTTGGCTTAAGGACTGATAAAGAGTTCCTTAAAAGATCTTGCCCAAAGGATTTTAGAGTGACAGAACCTACAGTCTGCAGTGCTCTTAGATCAGATTCTAGCTGAGAACTTTACTGTACAGCCAGCTGTCATCTTCAGAAGCAGCAGAACTGGAAAACACAGCAAAACCTAATGCTAATATGTATAAATTTTGAAAGGAAAACAGGGATTGTAGATATTATATCTTTCCATTTTTGTATTTATGGCTTTAAAAATATGAGATAGAAAACATTAATGCCATCGAATGGCAGTGGGATAACCAAGATGATTGTGAATGAAAGGGGTTTATTTATGCTGGTAATGTAGAAATGAATAGATAGACATGCCAGCTGATGGGATGAGACAGTAAATGAACTGTCTGAGAATAAGCAATGGTAACACACTTAGGAAAATCTGTGTTATTATGTCCTCAGTTGCATTCTTCTACACACTAATGACTAAGCATAAATAACCTTCGTGTTGTACTGAATAAACATCATTCTTTCCATTTTCTTTCACTTGAATATCACAGCAGAAAAAAGTGTAAGTGCTTGAGTGATTGTTTAGTTATACATTCTTGTGTTAAAATTACTGTTTTATATCCTTCTGCACAGTCAAGTGACATCTTTAGTTTTAAGGAATTATCAGTGAAACTTCAGTGAAAGTGCAAGTCAGTATTGTAGCATTAGTTTAAAAGTTGAAGCATGAAAAGCAGAATCTACATATTTTTAAGATAAATCTACTATTGATAAGGTAGAAAAAAATGGAAATCTTTTCTAACTGTGGTAGCTAATAAGCTCATGTGCTTGATATATGCTGCTCTGTCTGCCCATGTCATACTCCCCTTGGAATTAGTCTGCAGCCAAAGGTCATCGTCATCCTCCAGAAGCTGCTGTTTTTGTTTGAGCTGGTTAAGCTTTGGGTCTGTATAATCCTGTTCCCTGTTTCTTGGCAATAGTTGATCACAGTTAGCTGACATCAGTTTATTCTGAGGCGAAAGAGTTTTTCTCTCTCAGTGCATGTGAAATACTCAATTGAACTTTAAGTACCCATGCCTTCTACAGTGGTGAAAAAAGAGTATGGGAAAGATAACACTTGATTGCTTTGGTCCCTGGAGTTGTTTCATCTCTTTATCTCTCTCTCTCCTGCCGGTAGAGTGACGTACAATTCTTGCAGTTCTCTGCTGCTGTAAATTTAACAATGTTATATTTTGTTTTCAACATTAGCAAAAGAGACGTGGAAATCTGGTAGTGTCTCAGATGGCATGATCAGGTAGGACATAGCAGTGTTCTCTAAACTCTTGATGCTATTAGTTTTTATGTGTGAAATAGTTGAAGAGATTGCTTCCTTTCTGTGCAGATTAAAACCCACATTCAGAATGCCCTTTGGGACTAATTTTACATAAGGTACAAACATTTCTTAAAGATTTTAAACGGTCTTTCATTATCACTTCAAAAGCTATGACCTGGATGTTATCTTTGGCTTTTAAGTCTGCTTAAGAAACTGCTATTCCAGAGTTCACAGCTTCTCTACTTGTGCCAGTGCAACGTGTGCTGTGAAAACATGTGGGTTATGAAAGAGCTCTAAAGTAAATACACTTTTTGAAGTTTTTGGAGGGGCAGGTCTTGATCTAAATCATTTAATCTCCCTGGTAGCGCAATGCTGTATTCTGTTACATTTGTGCAACTAAAGAAACTGCAAACTGAAGGACAGGAATTAAAAAGCACGATAGGCATGAAGAGAGTAAGCCCTCGCTTGACTCTAGAGCTGATTTGCTATCAAGCTGTGCCTGAACCCAGCCTGCATGCAGGTGTTACTTTCTTAAGCATTAAGGAGCATTGAGTTCATGATTTTTCCATATCTATCTGGGATATTCTTGATATTTCTGGAGAGGAGAGGGATGGATGAACATCATGTTCATGTCTCATAGCAGGTGAAAATGAGCCATTGCTTCTAGCATTCATGTCTCAGCAGATTCAGTTTAATCATTAATGCTCACTCACTTCAGATGAACTTTTAGAAAATGCTTTTCAGTTGTTTATGGCTGATTTAAAACAATAGCAACAACAACAACAAAAACTTTTACAGGCTCTTTACTCTTCGTAAATAAAAAAAAACACCATAGAATCATAGAATCCATAAAGTTGGAAGGGACTTTTAAAGATCATCTACTCCAAGTCCCCTGAAATGAACAGGGACATCCACAGCTAGGTCAGGTTGCCCAGAGCCTGATCCAGCTTCACCTTGGATATCTCCAGGGATGGGACATCCACATCTTCCCTGGGCAACTTCTTCCAGAGCCTCACCACTCTCTGAGTGAAGAATTTCCTCCTAATATCTAACTTAAATCTCCCCTATAATGTCATGAATAATATTTAATTAATGGCTAAATAATGAAATTATTGGTTAATGATTATATAATAATGATTGATGATTAAATAATGAAATCCTGATCAGTCCAGTTCCTCTCTGTGAATCTTTTCACTGTGCATGCTTTTTTCTGTTCGTAGGCGCATTCACTTTTAATTTATAATAAATAATTGATAATCCAGCAATTGTGCCTAGAGAAGGAGAGACAGTCATGGCTTTACTCCCTCAGATTTCTGAGGAACTTAGATTTTAAGATGATCTTGATGATAAAGAGGAATGTCCCATAATCCTGAAATCATAGGAAAGGAAGCTGTGTGTACTGCCTTCAAGGTAAAGGAGGGCAAAATACCTAAGAAAAGTGTTTGCTTGTTTCTATCTGTCTTATTTAAAAATCAGTATGTTTCTTTCATATGCTCACAGACGGCATACTAAGAATTTTTTTTCCCTCTTACAAGAGTAGTGAGGATTTGCCTTGACTTACCTGTAGGCAGAGGTGGGGAATGAGCACACAGACATCTCTGCGTTGTACCAACTCTATACATTTTGTAGCATAAACTGCATATAGCCATGAAATGAAAAAAATGGATATAAGGTATTATACAACATAGGAAAGGAACAGAAAGGAAAACAAGTGGAAATGAAGTGTTTTTAAGACGTTGGTGATCGTGTTGTTATTTTAAAGAACGAAAGACAGGGATTTAAAAACAAAGGATGGAAGAAAAATTATTTGATGAGGACAACTAAGCCATCACTGAGAAGCAGAGTAAACTAGTAATTGTTTTTTGTTGTCTTTGTCTTAAGACCAGAAATATTTAACTTCATTTTGGAAGAGGAAAACTTCTGTCGTGGGAACTGTATGAATCAAGTGGAAACCATACAGCAGTCATACTTTAATTAATTTGTGAAGAAAACTGGAAATGTAATCCTGTTAATTTAATCTTCTTACTAACGTAATCTTTACAGACAATAGTATAAGATCTTTGGCAACTATATGATTGCTGTAGCAGTCTCTTGACAGATGAAATAATCAGCAGTCAAATATATGCAGTTAATTTGTATACATCTAAAGTACATTCTCTTCAGATATCAGAAGAAACATGTTAGTTAAAAAAATACAACAATAAAACTACCAGAATTAATACTTCAGAATGATCATAATGTTAGCTGCCCTTGTGATATACAGTAGGCAAAATCAATTCTTAAACTCTTCATACTGAACTGACCTTTCTTCATTAACAGAAGGCAGTTGGGTTTATTCTGTAATGTGAAAATTGCCGTTGAAGTTTTCATTTAAATTTAAATTTAAATTTAGTTTTCATTTCATTAAAACTTAACATGAGCCAGCAGTGTGCCCTTGCGGCTCGGAAGGCAAATGGTATCCTAGGCTCCATCAAAAGAGGGGTGGCCAG
>JAOWBP010052685.1:0-12493 GCA_028571105.1 Tragopan temminckii
TTCGTTGCCCTTCTCTGGACACGTTCCAGGGCCTCAATGTCTTTCTTGTAGTGAGGGGCCCAAAACTGAACACAGTATCGAGGTGCAGCCTCACCAGTGCTGAGTACAGGGGGATGATGACCTCCCTGCTCCTGCTGCCACACTATTTCTAATGCAGGCCAGGATGCCGTTGGCCCTAACGGCCACCTGAGCACACTGCTGGCTCATGTTCAGTTGAGCATCAGCCAGCACCCCCAGGTCCCTTTCCTCTTCACAGCCATCCTGCCACTCATCCCCAAGCCTGTAGCGCTGCATGGGATTATTGTGGCCAAAGTGCAGGACCCAGCACTTGGCCTTGGTGAACCTCATCCCATTCACCTCAGCCCAGCGATCCAGCTTATCCAGATCCCTCTGAAGGGCCTCCGTACCCTCATGCAGATCCACACCACCTCCCAACTTGGTGTCATCTGCAAACTTACTGAGGGTACACTCGATCCTTTCATCTAGGTCACCAATAAAGATATTAAACAAGAAGGGCCCCGGTACTGACCCCTGGGGGACACCACTCGTAACGGGTCGCCAGCTGGACTTAGCTCCATTAACCACTACCTGTTGGGCACGGCCCTCCAGCGAGCTCCTTACCCAAAGAAGGCTATACCTGTCCAGGCCATGGGCAGCCAGCTTCCCCAGAAGAATACTGTGAGAGACCGTGCCAAAGGCTTTGCTGAAGTCTAGGTAGACTGCTACTACTACTGCTAGCTGAGCTCCTGCTTGTAAGTCTTGCTTTCTTGACAGAACAAAAAGGATACGGACTTTGTCAAACAGGATGCAAAGATGGCTCTAATTGGGAAAATAACAAACTCTGAATTCAGATTACACAGTAATCCTGTTTTCAGGAAACGTTAGGGGTCAAGAACATAAATTCTGCCTTGATTTCTTGGTGCTTCAAAGAGAAGCGCTAAGCAATAGGGCAGGGATAAGATTCTGGCATTTTTTTAACAGTAAGCTGGAGATTATTGCGTTTAATGACTGAGAGAGCAGCTAGTACCTGACCAGTGTGTTTCTTTCCTTGCACGGTGAAATACATTTCTCAAAAAATGAATCTTTCTGTTCCAAACTTTACTAAGTCAGTGGGGCTTCTCTCATCCAACAATCTTGATTATCGTTTTTAATTCAAGAATTGCAAAGTTACACTTTCACTTAGAAAACATAGGTCAATCAAAGAAAGAACAAAAATATTATCTTGTGATCTGGGCAGGTGCAGCATGTATAATGCACTTATGGGTGCTTCACTTGTTGGTGATCCACAAACCTTTGTGAATTGAAATGATTGTGAAACTTACAATAAGCCAATAGGAAAAAATCACAGTATTATGTAAGTAATAAATAATGCAACCTGCTCTGCCTGAAGTGGTCTTTCTGGAGCTGCAGGAGATTTCTGCTTCTGCCTAAATTTAAGTTTTATGCTTAAAATATATATATATATATATTAAATGCAGCCACTCTTTTAAGAACTAAACTCTTTGAGCATTCCACTTTAGGAAAATGCACTGAAAACAGAGGAACAACATGAAGTAACTGGTCTAAATTAAACTTTTAGTACTCCACTAAGTGCTTTTGGGATGAGGCTAATACTTTTCAAAAGAAAACAAGGTGTTTTCTATTACGTCACTGTCATGTAACCCTTTAAACCTCAATTCTAAATCTAAATGTTGTTCTGTGATGGAGATGCATCTTAGAATCAGGAGGAGAGAGTAACAATGGCTGAGATGCACTGAAAGCAGAGCACCTGCCTCCTGCTTCCACCCTCCAGCATCAGCAAAGAAATTTACCGTTATCATCAGGCTGTATTCATGTCTTCCTCTATCCATTTTATATGAATGCTTTTTTTTAACAGTAATCCCAGTGAAACCATAATGCATTCTCACATGAAATCTTGTGCCCTTCACGGCATGCTTTATGTGCCATTCAGTGTTGAAAATGAGCTAACCCAGGAATCTGATAACAGAGAACCATGGCACAGAATTTGGAAACTTTGCTCCATTCTTGCTAGGATAACACTTGCTGAGTACACTTTAGGAGCATCTTAAGATGGACAACAAAAGCAGTGAAAGGAATTATGAGACAACAGAGCCTTTTGTAAACTTATCTCTGGAAGCCTTGCACATTTACAATTTTCACTACTTTTGATCCCTGTAGAAAATATTGAGAAAATATAACATTAAAAATAAGGTCTCTGGAGAATAAGCAGTTTGATAATTCTGTTGTCGTCTCCTTTAGCATAAATCCTTTAACTCGTGGCTTTGCTGGTGTTTACAGGCTTTCTCCTGTGCATCTGAATGATGTGAATCCTAGAAGCTAAGAGCAAATAACTCACCAAGTGGAATTGCAACTCTGAAGTTCTTCAGCTTTCCTCTGTCTTGTCACACAGTAATTACAGTAAATGACAATATTTAAGTGATCACAGGTTTCATAATGAACACTTACAAAAGCAAACAAACTCTAATCCCTCAACAGACACTTCCACAGTTTTGAAATAGACTAGTCTCAAATATTCTAGTCATACTAGGGTGAGTAGCATGGCCATGCAAATAACACTAAACAGACACTTGTAATGTCTTCTGCTGTTTATTAGACAGCGTAGTCTTGAAATATTATCTTGGAATATCTTGATTGCTGAGGGACCTGAGAAATGGGAGAGTTGGAGGACAGTCCCAGTTTGTCATCGTGGGCGAACCCCTCCCTGCCAACCTCACTTCCCCAGGTGCCCTTAAGTAAGAGATTTGAGGCACTGTAAATTGAAGGGGAGGTGAGCGAGGATGCATGGGAAGCTTTGCCAAGAGGGAGGCAGTCATCTCTGCATCTCCAGACTGCCTCTGCTAAGTCAGGCAGAAAGGTTCTTGGTGGTGGTGATGATTCCCTCCTCATGGGAACAGAGGGCCCCATATGCAGACCAGACCCAGCTCATATTGAGGTGTGCTGCCTCCCTGGGGCCTGGATCAAGGACATAACCAGAAGACCCAGATCTGGCTCATCCCTCTGATTGCTACCCATTACTGATAGTTCAGGGAGGCAGCAATAAATAGATCAGAGAAGCCTGCAAACTACCAAAAAAGACTTCAGGGCTTTAGGGCGGTTGGTGGAGGGAGCAGGAGCACAGTTGAGATGTTGATATTGTCCATTATTTTCACTTGTATTTTCAGTTGGAATATTAACAAAATAAGCCTTTAAACAATTAACTTTCCCAAATCATTGTGGAACTGCATCCAGAGAAAGTAATGTTCTCAGTTTCAGTATTTTCTAGTTGCACTAGGTTTAGATGCAGTAACCAGGGTGCTAAGGTACCAATTTCTGTTTATAGACATCTTGTTACGTGCTCTGGAACTACAAACAAGGGAGTGAGTCAGTTCCTCAGAAAACTGTCCCCATTTCATTTCACTAGGGTAAAACAACTATTACTTATTACTTAAACACTGAAAGATATCTTGGTTTTAAGAAAGTTTCTGGCAATGGTCGTATGAAACTACTTAAAGGATTCTGATTCTACAGCAGCAAAGAACTGTGGCAGAGTAGGTAAAATCATATATTTCTTTTTCAGTCACAGGAATCCACAAGGCCTGCTTTGCACAGATGTGTGTGATCTACACACAGCTGAGAGCCTGGCTCAGCTCCAGAGGAGTCCAGCTATGTGAGGACTGAATGAGGCCAGATTGTTCTATTTGCCATGTTTGGTATCCAGCTGTGTTTGCAAAAGAGTAAATCATCCTGATTGCAGGAGTCAGAACCTGGAAGGTAAGATCAGTGCAGAATAAGGTCTCCCATAGTACTGCTGCTTAAATGCTACTTGAAAAGCTCTTCTGCATCACTTTCCTCACTCTCAAATACACATGTAAGTTTGTAAACCTACCCATCCTGATCCAGGACTTTCTTAATGGAAATATTTGATACTGATATAAGACTGCTCACAATACAACCTAACCAATTTTGCTTACAACTTCCAGGGAAGAAGACCACAATATTAACTGCTGATTCTTTTCATGTAGAAATTAGCTATAAACCATTCACTGGCAATAAATGCTTCTGGAATTGGCCTTAAAAGTCATTTAAATAATAGTAAAGTACCATTAACATGAGATACATTAATGAAAACTGCCATGTTTTTACATTAAGACTTATATATTTTTGTTCATCTTTCTGAGTAAGGGACTTCTGTGTTAGTCCTATACCTTTCAATATATCACTCTTTCCCAGTTCCAGGCTTTTTAATACTCAGTGTGCAAATTCTGCATTATTTAGGGAAATGAGTCAGTTGAGTTTCTTGCCCTCCAAGGCTCTCACTTGTTACTGATCTCGTTATTGGTTCTCTAAGCAGAATCTGGAAATGTTCAGCGCTATGCAGAGCTATTTAATAGGAATTTAAAGGCTTTTACAGATAGTGTTCAAATTACATGCAGTCATTATCAAATACCAATTAGAGAAAGAAGTCATTAGTTTTGTTCTGTAGGTAATTTGAAATTGACAGAAGAATCTGACTTTAAAAGTGTCCTTGTTTCAGCTGAAGCAATAGTAGCAGACTGATGTTTTGTTGTTGCCGACACAACAAGCGCTCCCGAGACCAGGCTGCTCTGCAGGGAAGAGCCCCTGCCTTTATGGTGTGGCAGCAGTGGCTATAGATGTATATATGTACAGTTATCATTGCATATTTTTTTCCATTTTTCTCTTCTCTCTTACTTGATATCTTCTATCTCATATCTCATATTTGCAAGAATACGTATGTAGAGATTTTCATGTGCAAGAATCTTAGTTTTTAAGCATTCCATTTCCAACACTCCACAGGGACTGGTATTAGAGACTGCATATTTCACTGTGAAATCAAGTATAAGCAAAGTGTAATATTGATTGGCTGGTTACATGGGCTAATATCTGTAGTAACACTGACTCAAAGAGTTATCTGGCAAGTTATTCTGTAAAATGGCTTTGCCTGTTTTTGTTGCTGCCTGAAGGACTGGTGGCAAGTCCTTATTTCCATGTATTAGTTGTAACACCTGGGGGTAAAGAAACTGGGATTTGACGAATTCAGTGAACGAGATCAAGTATGTGGAGAATTTTCTAGGCTGTACCAACTCCCAAAGGGTTGTAGCAGTCTTGCACACAGATGAGGTGTCTTAGGAAGACTGTTCTTTACAAGACTCCCCCAGAAGCCCTGCCTGTCTGGGGCAATATTCCTTACCTCCACAAGAATATGAGTTACAGCAAGCAGAGATAGTGATCAAAGTTGTCTAAAAAGTGCCTTAGATTTCCTGCTGAGCGCTTTGTACGTTTTGCGTACAGAAAAGACTTGAAGATGTTGTACTCAAACAGGCAGTGTCTAGATGTTTTTGTGATGAAAGGCCCTAAATAGATGATGATTCTATGATTCCTCTATGATTCATGCTATTCCCTGCTTCTGTGAAATAAAATAATCCTCTCTTTTCACTTGGATGTATATGAGTTTAGTTAGTAGGTGGAAAGAATGGGCTAAATAATGATTTGTCTTATTGTGGGATAACAGATAATTATCACCAATTTTCATCAAGTAATTAGAATTTCGTTTAGCTAATGTAAGAACTAATCACTAGATGTCTTGTTAAAAAGATTCCAGTTTTCTCAGTATGTCATGATTGAATTAGTCCCCTTTTTTAAAAGTTGTGCTTTGTCTCATTTTTATTATTTACATCTTGCCACGTGCAGTGGATAATATCGTCTATGCATTTCAGAAGATTCACAGCAGTTCTTTCAGACCATACAGCCCTGTGCATGATAATTGGAACAGCAGCTGGGTGAGATGTTGGTATAAACAGGAGGGGGAACAGCTGTTTACAAGGATGGATAGGGATAGGACAAGGGGGAATGATTTTAAACTGAGACAGGGGAGGTTTAGGTTGGATGTTAGGAGGAAGTTTTTCACTCAGAGGGTGGTGAGGCACTGGAACAGGTTGCCCAGAAAGGCTGTGGATGCCCCATCCCTGGAGGCATTCAAGGCCAGGCTGGATGGGGCTGTGAGCAACCTGGTGTACAGGGAGGTGTCCCTGCCTACAGCAGGGGGTTGGAACTGGGTGATCTTAAATGTCCCTTCCAACCCAAACCGTTCTGTGATTCTATGATTTTATGACTGCAAGAATCCAAACTCAACACTAAAAACTTTTTAAGAATCCCCTGGGACCAGACTGACCCAGTACTCCCTGACTGTGCAAATGCACCATCCAGGAAAGCAGAAGTTGCTCTGGTCTTTGTTTCAACAGTTCAGTTATATCATTTATTTCATGCTGAGTATAACCCTCTATCACATCACTCCTCACTGGATGTCCATTAGCATCTAATTCCGTTTCTCACCTCGATGCTGGTTTTACATCTGCAGTTCATCTGGGGACCCAACGTCATCAGAATCCATAGAATCCCAAGCATCTCCATCCCAATTGTTGGGATCCCACTGTACACTTGCTTCTGTGATTAGCTAATGCACTTTCCTCTGAGCCACTGGTCTCCTCCTTTTCATATAGTTGCACAACACAGCCTGTGCTGCAGCTTTTTCAGCTACAGTCTGACCAATGTCCAACCTACTGGCAAGCAATGGATTTTGACACTGTAACATTACAGATTGACTCCACAGATCACACACGCATAGGACTTCAGTATCAACGTATCACTCACAGACATTTACCCGTGTGTACGTAGTTATAGAAAACTCCACACGTGTGCTAGTTAACACCTTTACCTAACTAACGAATTCAGGGAGAAATCCCTTGTCAAACAATTTTTAGTCTTTAGAGACTAGAAGACCTGTGTGCTGACAAAATTACTCAGCAAGTCATCAGGTCAGAGGTGTGAGAGACTAGTGTGGAATTTAGGTGCCCACCTGCATGAATCTACCACAGTTACCCTTCCCCCGCAGCCCAGCCCTCTGCTTTTTTCTCAAGCAGCCCAAGCTGAGACGCTGATAAGGCAGCTGCTAAAGCTTGAAGGATCCGAAAGCAAGCCTCTTCTGCCCAGGGCTCTGTGACAGGCTGACGGAGAGACAGGCTGACTGGTTTGAGACCTGATGTGTGCAAGAAGGGCCTCTGGGGTTGTAATAGCATTGCTGCTCTGGTGTTTGCGTACTTCTGCTTATGATGCAGAAAGGGGTGACTGGGCCTGCTGAGGTTTGGTGCTGCAGGCACCTGAACTTCAGCTGTCCGTTCCTTTAGCCAGCGGATGTTGTTTTTGCAGAGAACTAAAAAATGCTCACGTATGTGCCAGTTCTCAGATAACGTGTATCGTCTGACTTGCATCTCTAGTTGCAAGGAGGTTTTCATGGAAAATAGGTGCAAACTCACATGTCCAGCTTTTGTAGTTTTACAGGCAAAATCACTTCTTCAGGAGGAAGCGGTCTCCTAGGTGTTTGGAACTGTGCCTAAAATAAAGAAATAAAATAATGCTTTGAATCAAGTGTTTACATTCAGTGCATGGCTTAGAAAAACACAAATGAACAAAAAAATCCTACAATCACCAGAGCACTCTTTAGTATATGAGGTAATGGCTTAGTTTCTAAGGAAGCTGCCAGTGTGTTCTTCTCCAAATTGGGCTTCGCAGTGAAAGCTGGTCTGCTGTCCTCTGCTCGAGTTTGTCAGCTGCTGCACTGAGGCTGCTGGGCATGGGTTTGTACCAGAGTGGCTGCTGGCAGAAGATAAATTAGGGAGGATGACAGCTGAGGATTGTGACAGCCTCTACCCATAAAAGGGTGTTGTAAATTGTCATCTGATTGTAACTCAGTTCTGAATTAAGAGCAAGAACTTGCCTCAGGCTGCTAGGGCACTTCCTGGGTCGTGTACAGGGCAGCCATGTCTTACTACAGAGAACAGCAGGAGAATCTCCTCTTACCACTGTGATTGGATTAGATCTGGTTTTATGACACGCTTTGCACTGAGAAGCTGTGGTCTTTTCTCCTGGATGTGCAAGTGACTGGTCTCTAATAATTTGTTATTCTGTTTGTTTCTATGAGACATGTAAACAAACTGAGTCCACACATTTTTGTTTGTGTTATTAACTTGAGATTGATTGAAAGCTTTCACAAAATGTTTCTGAGAGTGTTTTGGAGGAAAGAAGTCATCTGACAAAGGTGACTTGGCAGATTTATAAACCAGTAATTGGAAATCAATGCACTGTAAGCTGTGGCTGAAAATGTAATAAACAATCTAGTCTAGAAGGCTAAAGGATTGTTTGCTAACAGTATAAAAAGATCGGTGCAGCAGTAATTAAATTAAACCTGCAAAGCATTCTAAGCACTATCTGTGAATTGTAATATTGCAGATAGAAATAAGGTCTTGACAGTTGTATATTACACTACTGAATCCACCATAGCCCATGTCCCTCAGAAATAACAGAATCACAGACTCACAGAATCATAGGGGTTGGAAGGACTGCTAGGGACCACCTAGTCCAGTGCCCTGCTGAAGCAGGTTCCCAACAGAAAGTTACACAGGAAAGCACCCTGGTGGATTTGGAATATCTCTAGAGAAGGAGACCTCACTGGGCAGTCTGTTCTAGTGCCCTGGTACCCTCAAAGTAAAGAAGTTCTTCCTCTTCTTCATGGAGAACATGCTATATTACACTTTGTGACCCTTGTTCCCTTGTTGGGTACTACTGAGAAAATCCATTTGGTTTCTGCCATTTAGATATTTCAACACATGGATAAGGCCTCCTCTCACTCTTCTCCAGGATGAAGAGTCACGGGTTTCTCAGCCTTCCCTCATAAGGGAGATGTTCCAGGTTTCTGATTGTCTTTGTAGCCCTCTGCATTTCTCTCTCTAGAAGATCCCTGTCTTTCTTGAACTGAGGAGCCCAGAACCGGACACAGTCCTCCAGATGTGGATTGACCAGGGTCAAGTAGATGTGAGAGGATCACCTCCCTGGGCCTGCTGGCCATGTTCTTCTAATGCACTTTGGGATACCATGGGTGTTCTTGGACACAAGGGCACACTGCTGGCTTGTGGCCAACCCGTTGTCCAGCAGGGCACCCAGGTGCTTTTCCTCACAGCTCCTTTCCAACAGCCTGTAACCTGTACTAATGTGTGTGGTTATTCCTCCTCATGGGTAGGACTCTACACTTGCCCTTGTTCACCACCACTAAGTTCCTCTCTGCCCAACTCTCCAGCCTGTCTAGCTCTCACTGAATGGCAGCGCATCCTTCTGGTGTGTCAGTCACTCCTCTGAGCTTCCTATCATCAGCAAACTTCCTGACGTTGCATTCCATTCCTTCATCCAGGTCATAGATGAAGATACTGAACAAGAAAGAACCCAGTACAGATCCCTGTGGAACACAGCTAGCTACAGGCTTCCAACTAAACTCTCCCTGCTGTTCACACCCGCTAAGCTCTGACAGTCAGGCAATTCTCAGTCTACCTCTTGGTACACTCACCTGTACCGTGCTTCACAAGCTTGTCTATGAGGATCTTATGTGAGCCACTGTCAAAAGCTTTGCTAAAGTCAAGGTAGGCAACATCCACTGCTCTCCCCTCATCTGCTCAGCCAGTCATGCCATCATACTAGTCTGGTCAAGCATGATTTCCCTTTGGTGAATCCATGCTGACTATTCTTGATAACTTTCTCTTCCACTTGCTCAGAGATAACATCCAGACTGATCTGTTCTTTTCAGGGATGGAGGTGAGACTGACTGGCCTGCAGTTTCTTGAGTCCTCCTTCTTTCCCTTTTAGAAGGCTGCAGTGACAGTGGCCTTCCTCCAGTCCTCGGGCACCTCTGCTGTTCTCCGTGATCTTTCACTGCTGTCAGCTCCCTCAGCGCTGACATCCCATCAGGGCCATGGATTTGCATGCACTGAGTTTGCCTAGCCAGTCTCTGACCAGATCCTCCTTGACCAAGAGGAAGACTCCCTTTCTCCAGACTGCCTCTTACCTCCAGGATCTGGGATTCCAGAGGGGCAGTCTCAGCAGTGAAGTCTCAATAAAAGAAGTCATTCGTTAGCTCCACGTTCTCAGTGTCCTCCTTTACCAGAGCACCCACCTCGTGTAGTGTGCTCTAGTCTTCATTTTCCTTGGTCTTCCTTATAGCAGCCTTTCTTCTTGTCCTTGACTTCTCTTTCCAGATGTCCTTCCATGTGGGCCTTAGCTTTTCTTGTTGCATCCCTGCAGGCCTTGACAGGGTTCTGTATTCCTCCCAAGTGGTCAGACCCCTTTTTCTCATTCCATAGACTTTCTTCATCCATTTCAGTTCTTTAGTCAGCTCCTTACTCATCCATGCAGGTCTCCTGCCACCTTTGCCTAATTTCTTACTCTTCGGGACGCACTGATCCTGAACTTGGAAGAAGTGGTGCTTGAATGTCAACCAGTTCTTTTGGTCTCCCGTACATTCCAGCACTGTAACTTGCAGGTGTCCAAGAAATCTGCCATAAATCCAAACCTCTTCTTGTCATGCAAATGTCATACAGAGTTGAAAGTGAACGCGTGCTGTGTTGCCTTAAATTTTATCTGGACTCAATCATTTTGTCACTTGGTAGCATTGAAGTTGAAAACATGTATGTACACACACACTGCTGTTTGAAAGTCAAATTTACTTAGGTAAAATATAGTCTAAAAAAATCGTAATTTGTATCTGACTGCTGATTTTCTGTAGCAATGTGTAGCTAATAGTAAATAAATATCTCCGTCCTTACAGGCAAAGGGAGTGCTGGAGCAAACTCCTCTTTTTCTAGTCTTTGTTTGTTCCTGATTTTATAGATCTTGTTTAAAGTACTTGGGGAGCATTTCCATTCTCCTATAAATGATATTATAAATTTTGTTCAGCAAATTTATCAAGTTTTCTTTCTCCTGGTGATTATTAATTGATAGTTGCAACTACTTCTGAGATCCTTGATGCTCTTCTGGCGAAAACTTTTATTACCAACCTACACTTCTATTCTTACGAAGCCCGACTGCACTAATGTAGAGGGTTTATGTACACCAATACTCACTGAAGTTTCCCAAGCACTTCTGTTATTTGCTGGCAGTCTGTTATGTATTACTAGCTGATACTCCAAACTGCAGATCCTCTTTCATCGTGTTGAACTGTTCAAGGCACCCTTCTGATCAAAAGACAGTTAAGTTTTGCCATGGCAAAGTTAAATTTGTCTCTTTTAATGAGAACAATTTTTTTTTTTTTTTTTTTTTTTTGTAACACTGACTTATACAAGTGCAACAAATCTCCATGGCTGCCATTGGTGACTGTTCTGTCAGGAGAGCCACAGAGAGGAAGAATTCATTCTATGTAAATCCCAGTCAATAACTGCATGATTACATCATTTAGTGTCTTTTGGGAAAGCATCTAATTCTGGAGCTTAAGCTCATGTTTAAACTTGTGGCTGTTGAATACAATGAATACCAAGGGAAT
Organism: Tragopan temminckii; assembly: GCA_028571105.1. Lineage (NCBI taxonomy): Eukaryota > Metazoa > Chordata > Aves > Galliformes > Phasianidae > Tragopan > Tragopan temminckii. The sequence goes on from JAOWBP010052685.1 coordinate 11,378, forward strand.
TGCAATCAAAAATGCACTATAGAAATAAAACAAAACTAAACATGAAAGGACTTCCACTTGGGAGAGTAAAGGTGCGATCTGTAGATACTTGGAATTTTCCATAAAACAAGTGAACTGTTACCACTCTCACTTTTCTAGATGCAGGTATTTGTAGGGAGACTGAAAATTTTTATTCTGAGGAAAATAATACCATTTTTTCATCTTTTATTTACCCACTGCTTTCTTTTCAAGGATATAGAATTCTTCAGTGTCAGTGTGTGAAAGCTGAATCCGGATAAAACTCTGAGTTGCATGTTGAATCATTTCTTAACTGAGCATATGGCAGATATAATAGGAGATACTCTAATATACAGTCATTTGAGCTTTGACAACTACACAATATTTTTGTAGCAATCTGCTCAGGAAGTTCAGATGACATGAAATTTACCCTTAGTGTATCATAATACAGTAGCTGAGTTCTCAGTATAACTGTCTACAGGTTCTCAAGAAATATCCCACAAAGATGACTTGTGCTGAACATTCACAGACTTCATTTTTGTTGCTTTTATTTATCATCAGCATGAGACGTTTGCTTTTTCCTTACCAGATAGCCATTCCAACATCTGTGGACTTGCTTAATAATTCTAGATATATTTCAAGTCAGGTGGACTATGTGACACTGGGGCAGAGCTACAATTGAAAATGTTAGTATCTTTTCATCCTGGTTCATGATGAAAGGATTCAAATTAATTAGGATATAGTTAAAATATTTGAAATGCTAGAATATTCAGATTTTAAGTTTGCATCCCTACTAGAAAAAGCTGCCTTTGACAGTAGGCGTTCTTCAGGTGGTGCTGGGTTTTTGGAAACTTGTTTACCATACCACATGAGGACAGTTCACAGAACTGTGGGGGTTGGAATGGACCTCCAGAGATCAGCGAGTCCAACCCCCCTGCCAAAGCAGGTTCCCTACACCAGGTCGCACAAGTAGGCGTCCAGGAACATCTAGAGAACAGAACATCATCCAGGAACATCTCCAGAGAAGGACACTCCACAACCGCCCTGGGCAGCCTGTTCCAGTGCTCCGTCACCCTCACCGTAAAGAAGTTCTTGCGCACATTTGTGCGGAACTTCCTA
>JAOWBP010052686.1:0-12491 GCA_028571105.1 Tragopan temminckii
AACCTCATCAGGTTCACCCGGGCCCACCTTTCTAGCCTCTCAAGGTCCCTCTGGATGGCATCCCTTCCTTCAACCGTAGTTCTCTGTTGATGCTTTATCTACTGGGGCATTTATCTTGTAAAACAGACAAGCATTCCTGATTAACATGCTTCCAAGGCACTAAAGCTAAACACAGCTGCCTTGCACTACATATGTTATTTATGTCTGTTGCTCGGTGTGTAAGAGCTGTAGGTAAAATGAGTAGGTGAAGCTCAGCTATGCAGACATCGGCAATCTGCTAACAAGAAGGACTTCCTCTTGCTACAATACATTGAAGGCTACAAATCCCTTCCCATACTGAACTCCAAGGCCTCCTAAATACCAGACTTCTCTTGCCAAGAAGAGTCCTTTGAAGGTGCATTGAATATATTTATAAGAGATCTTTACTTTGCTCTTGTTCCTTGCATCAAACAAAAGAATGAAAAAGCTGGATGTATTGGTCTGGTAGCCTGCCCTGGGCTTGGGCATCCCAATTACATGAAAAATGAATGGTCTGAGTAATGGAGAACATGGGTTTAGGTTTCTGCAGCACCAAAATAAGGTAAAATCAAGTCAGATTTAACATAGGAGATGAAAGCCTGACAAAATTTGACTAAAAAATTTCCTCAATTTGAAGTTTATGTTACAGGAACTTCCAGTGTTTGCGTATGAATTTTGGGTAGCTTTGTGAATGGCCCCAGATGAGAAACAGAGAGCACAGAGTAATGAACTGCAGTTCATAGCTTAGTACATAGATTAGTATTCCTTGAAGAACATCTGAACTTTGTTCAGAATCAGTGTTCTCAGCACATTATAACATTGTTCTTCTGACTTTCCCTTGGTTTCCAGCAGTGATTTGACTTCCTCGACCACAGAGGGACTCAAGAGTGTAGGTACCCTGAAGGACCGTGCAGTGCTGTGCAGCCACACACTACTGTGAATGGTATGAAAATGAGGTAATGAAGTGTTACAGCAAGAAGAAACCAGGTGGTGAGAATGCTCTCGCAGTAGTACAGTCAGGCATGAGGTCTTTCGTTAGCAACAGCTGTCTCACAGCAGCTGAGATCAAAGTGTATGCTTGTCAGTTTGAGTTTGTGATAGGAGCTGTGCTCCTGTCACCTACAGTATACTGAAATGCTACTGGCAGTCACCATGAGACACAGAAATCCAAAGAAACACAGCCTGGAAGAATCATGCATTTTCATTACCTTTCTGAGCTGTTACCTTAACAGAGGGGACCACGTAATACAAAGATGCTCCAGACCTAAAAACAACAAAACATTAGTTTGTTTCAATTTCAGCAATTCCGTCACACACCAGGAATGTCATTGGAAAGTGTAATATTTTCTCAACAAGACCAAGCAGCTACCTGTAAATGTAGTCTGATATTAAAAAAGAGATTGAGAAGGCTAATAGCCCTCAGTTGCCTCTTTCTTCCGTGCCCTGCTGAAAGCCAGCACAGCTGGGAGAGGCAATGGTGCAAGAGGCCGGGACTGGCTGTTCTGGTAGGAACATCTGCATTTGGCTCTGATGATACAGCTGAGATCTTGTGCCCCCTTGGACACTGTCAGGTCTCATTATCACTCTATGGGGGACACACTGAGCCGGCAGAATTTTATTACGAGAAATTGAATTGCCCATCATGTAGAGGTCCTGACGCACTCTGCAAATTACTGCTTTGTGTTCAATATGAACCTCAAATCGACATCTACCCAAGTAAGCTTTTCTTGGGGACAGATTGTGTTGGGGATCCATGGCAGCCTTCATCACCACACACACCCCACATTCACATCTGTGGAGGGAGCAGGAGCTGTGTGTTCAGCCCAAACAACTTTCACAGGCAGATGATGAGGAGAACTTTTTCAAGCTACCTTACCAGTCCACTTCTAATGTGTAGCCAGTGAAGAGAGACTGACATGCTTCTGGAAATCATGCCAAGTTGGTCTTTTGATCTGTAAAATCTGCAAAAATTGAACAGTTATATGCTCATATCAGCTTTATACCTATGCCCTGCCTTCAGGGTCTCAAGAAACACCGCAGAGGTCTGCCCTTGCTTGTAACAGCTTCTTGGAGTCTCCAGGAAATGGCATCCATCAAACATTAGGATCACAAAACATTAGTCTAGGGAAACCTTGATACTTCCAGGGAATGAAGTTCAGAAAGGCTGTGTCAGCCTTGTGCTAGACCTGTGCATAGAGGGCACACTGCTATTATGTTTATGAGCCTCATTTGTAGAGCAGTATGATGTTGTGCTATTTGCTGTTATAACCACTGGACAAAAGAGAATTCCTGTCTAAAGAGCTTATTATAAGCACAGTACAAAGCTCAGGCAAAGCCATCACATCCTATCATTTTTCCAAATGTTTGCTGAAAACAAATTAAGTTGCACCGGAAGAGTCAAAGTTCATTTTAGTAAATTCCTTTTTTCACACCTGTTTTCAGCCAGCCTGATTTTTTGACTGTAAAACTGACTAGAAATTAACGAAATTATTGTTATTGTGAGAAAAAAAAATTGGTTTGGTTATAAAATTCTCATATTGTATGTCATATGACTTTATCATCACTAAAGCATTGAAAGGTAGGACCATATGCAGGAAGAACACAAACCAGAATTTCTATATGCTATATACATCTGTTTTGGGCAAGCTTCCACAAAACTACTGCTGCTACTCCTCCAGTAATCAAAAAAATTAATGTTGCTGAAGACTGTGCTAATTTCAAGACTGTTTTCTTTTGTTTGATGAAGACAGCAAAAGTGAAGAAGGTTTACCAAATTTATTTACCATAGCAATGAATAGGAGTGCATCTTTCAAGACATTCCTAAATGTTCCTGTTCCTAAAAAACAGTTCATATGCTTTTATTTACTGTTAAGCACCAAAGAGAAAATATTTGCTATCTTTTCTTGCTTGTCTTTCTGCTGGAACAGAGTTTATACACCTGGAACCTTTATTATAAAATTGTTTCTAAATAATCAACAGAAAGATGCAGATGAAGATTTGAGGAGCTTTTATTATGCAAATTTTATGAATAATAATAAGTCCGGGTTTTTTTTTTTATAGCAGCAGTTAAACCTAAAAATGACAGAAGCAGAATTATATCACATAGTCACTGAATTATAATATGGTCTCTTTAATTGCTACATTAATAACAGAAGCACACCCAACAGTGGAGCAGACCTCCAATTACTCACTGTGTGTCAGGTGCAGTTACCACACAAAGAAAATGGGGAGAGCAGAATATCCTAGACAATAAATTCCTTGCAGGGGCATGTATTGCAAAGGGAACGTCCTACACTGTAATATGAACCACAGTCCCATTGCAATATGATAACTTGCTCCTTGACTTTTTTAATCAGTCCACAGTATTCCTAGGCAACATGCTCTCTCTTGAGAGCTATGAATATGAAGGATAAAAAAGGATATTTTACTGAGCTGTTTTGCCTTCAAGGTTTGCTTTTGATTAATGACATAATTGCATTTCTTCAAAGGACGTTATGTAAATAAGATTTGCCTTCTGACATGATGAAGTGGAGAAGGATTTAAATAATTTTGAAATTCTCTGTCATTGCTGACTTTTTACTGCTTTGGCTTTGTGGAAAATGTCCAGTTGTAATCTTAGGAAGTGCTTGGAGTGATCAATAGCAGTCAGGGACCTTGAAAAATAATGAAGAAAGCAGCAAAATACCTAGGTTTTTTTTAGAAAATTGATTGGACGCACTCATGAGACTGGAGTCACTAATAAGAGGGAGTCTTTCATTAGTCAGTCAGTCATTAGGTTCCTATAAAAGTTTAGTGCCTTATTTGCACCTGAATACAGGTAGTTGACATGTTGGAGGCAAGGTTAACCCTAGCGACTTCAGAAACAAAGCAACATTTGTTTAACGTGCAATAAGTGGTGTTGAATGAAAATGGCCTCTCTTTTAATAAAAATTTGGGTACTTCAGTTAAGAATAATTTTTTATTATATGAAACAGTCTCATGCCATTTTTCCTAATCTTTCAGAGAAATTGCAGGAACAGTGTTTCATATATTGTCATCCCAATTTTTCATATTTTTTAATGTTTAGAATAATTGTATTAACTTCGTTTCTACTTGAAAGTTTTCTTTCCATGCCAATTAGAAGAATTCCTTATTTTCAGCTTAGTTCTCCTTCATCCCACCCCATATCCATGGGTGATAGAAACGAAGAAGCCACATTTTCCTCCTAGTTAAAGAAATAAGTTTTGTTTTATGAGGAAAACCAGTTTATTTTATGAGGAAAAACAGTTTTGTGCGAAAATTTGGACTGTCCTATGTGCTGAGTTTTACCCTTTCTTCAAGGCTTTTTAGGAGCAACATTACATCCTACATTCTGTTGAACAAATCCATGTAACTTTTTACTTCAAAATGCGTGGCTGTTTCACTAACACTTGGTCATCACATAAAGAGGAAACTTTCAGTATTTGCTTAAAACCAGAAAAGATAAGAGATAATTAATGTATGTAGGGTGCTCCAAAAGTAATGCCTTCTATGTATTTCCAAGGAAATTGTAACAGCTACAAAGAACACAATAACACTGATAGAGCAAATTCTCAGCTACAAAACACTATTTTTTCAGCATAGTAACCACCATTAACTATACATTTTCACCAGCAATGAACAAGAGCTTGCATGTCACACTTGTAGATATGTGTACAAGCATAGGGGACCCATTGCCACTGTCACTGCTGCTGAAATACACCACGCAGCCTTCACTGTGCTCACATGCACTGGTTGGTCTTCAGAAACATTCAGTAAGTGTCAATGAATGTCAATGGATGAAATTTTTTCCATGTGGAGGAATTCAATGACACACCTTTGCTTCATATGCTCTTCCATGTCAGACACTATTCTGTCAGACTGTCCCTCTGCTCTCATCTGTCACACTGCAACAAAATGTAATGGAATATTGGTGGGAAGGTTCAAGAATATAAGGTACTGTTAATGCTACAGACTTTCTTGTTGTTTGACCATTAGAGAATACAGATACATTTAAAAGAGCCCAATTGCCCCAAGAGGAACATGGAGTTCCACTTCATTCATTTTCACTCTAAAGCATAGCTCTTGTTTTGTATTCATTCAGGGAGATGTATGTTACAAACATGTCACCATCTTTCGAGCATTGTGCTTATTATTACAACAGTGGAAATGAAGTTTTTCATCCATAACAGGTAATACCCCACCCACTGTATCTGCAAAAGCTCAGACTGGAACTTCAGATTCCCAACACTGTTGGGCTGGTGTTAGATTAATACAAAATACTACCTCTTCCTCCAGTGTAAGCTAAACCAAGAGACTGAAAGTGAACACGCTATATAGTCTTCAGATCAGATTAAGCACCCTATTGATTGTTTTCTTCTTCTATAAGTCAGTGCTGTGCTTTCACATATATCTCTATATCCCAGATGCTCAGGAGCAAACACAACTAAGAGAAGTGTGGAGTTAAACCCTGGGAGTCTTGCCTCTCCAAGCACATATTGACAGGACACGACTTTCTGCTGTCGTACACATCTGAGTGAACACTGATTTTGATGCCTTATCCCCCAGTGAGCTCCTCTCAGCCACTGAACAGAAGCCTGTTTTTACCAGCAGGACTCTGTCCCTTGGTAACTCTGCTAATGAGAAGTGTCAGAGGAAGGAGCACAGCTTAGAGGAAGATTCTCATGTGGGGGCGAACCTACTGGATTCTACAGTTAAGGATAAATACCGTCCCTTTCTTCTCTGTTTTCTTCACTTATCTACTTTGCAGAGCCCAGGCCAAAGGCCACAAGGCAGAAGGTTTTAGGTGGCCTTAGTGTACCTGGACACATGACTTAATTCAGTCAATTTAGCTTGGTAGAGCTGAAGCTATAGATACAGTATAAATATAGCAACCTATATATATATAGTAAAGTATTATATGGAAACAAGCTAGTAATCTATAAATAGCAAGATATAGTAATTACAACAGAATCTAATGAAGGAGGTTAAATGAGGTCAAAGAATGAGCTGAAAAACTTAGAACAGAACAAAAATAAAAACTTAAATTTCCTTGCTAGAAAAAGAAGAAGTTGCAAAAGCTGCTTTTGGAAGCAAGTAAAAGCTTTCAGGTTCATCAGAGGGGAAGGATGGTGACAAAGATCTGACAGTTTATGTTGTTGTTTCAGAGTGGTGAATGGAAAAAAAAGGTGTTTCTTGACTTTCATTTCAGGATGCTCTGCAGAGGCTACATACAGGCTGAAGTGGGTCAATAAAAACAATGATAAAAGTTCCTTCAAGCTATCATTGCTTTTGGTCTGGATCTAGGAAAGTGTGCTGAGCCAGGACAGACCAGTTGGACTCGATCTCTTGAGGTCCCTTCCAACCCCTGAGATTCTGTGATCCTGTGATTCTGTAAATTCTCCCTGCCTCTTGGCAGGGTTGATATATAAAATGTGGATATGCTTCCTCCAAAGAATATATGAAAATAAGAATTTGTCTCATTATGCTTTACGTATTTATCGTATTCATCAACTGGCAATAGTAGAAAATTTACCCATTCAATCAAACAGAAAGTGTATCTTTCTGCTTTATACTTCATACGAAGAATGTCACAAGGATTTCTTTCTTGTTTTTAAATGATTATTTCTTGGTTCTGTGCTGGAACTATTTACATATAAATAACATATATGGAGACAGTTATATTTGCTATGCTGTTTTAGTGATAGTACAGAACCAGTATATTTCTCCCAGAATAAATAATAACTGTTAAATTTATATTAAGTATCTTAAGTTTTATCAAGAATATTTACAGCAACAATATCAGGCTCTGGCCTTGGTTCTTGTTTAAGTGAGATTTATTTTATCATGTTGTTTGTTTTTATGAATAAGCTTAAATGTTACTAGTAGTTTTTAATTACTGGAATTCAGATATTTTTCTTTGCTTTTTCTATAGTCTACTTTTTTGCTATTTATATGGTATGTCTTCATTCTTTCCGTAGATACACAGTTTCTTGTTAGAAGGAAAATGTGCATCATTTCAGACTTTGTTTGACCTCTGCCTCCCATCCACACATACCCAACACAAATGTTTTTTTTCAAAGGCAAATTTAAACCTCAGCACCTTTCCAGCTTTCCCCTTTGAGCATTTCTCATTTCAGCTTTTCTCTTTCTCATTGTAATTTTGAGTATCACAGTTATCTGGCCCACATCCAGCTGATAATTAGTAAGTGCCCCAGGCTAATGTTTGAGTCTCTGTATATAGCTTGAAATTTTGTCCTGGCAGATAGGTTGCTAAAATTCTCTTCCTTGCTGCTGCATTGTTATCTAATGAAAGGCATATAAACTTCACTCCTTCACACGTCTATTAAATTGTAATCTATCTTTGTTTTCATAAACCCATCCTACAGCCTTCTCCTTGAACACAACATGTTTGTTTTACTTTTTCTCTTCGTTTCACTATACTCATTTGTTGCAGCATCAGCTCTGAGATTTGTCCCCCATCAAAACTAATTTTTTTAAAAAAATCTGACCCAATTACACTTTGCAGATTCACATGTGTTTACTGTTTTTTACAATAAATTAAAGTTCTCTAAGTCCCTGGGACTTGCAGTAAAGCAGAGCATTACTAATTTCTTATTTGGCCTGCTCCCTCTTGTGTTAGCATCCCTGTGCTTATGCAGTGTGAATATTAGGCTTCTGTGACACCTGCTGAAGAGAATGTTGATTTATAGCATACAGCTACTTTAGGAACAATTTTTCAGAGAACTAGATTGGCACTGCAAGCGATTAATGCTAGAGAAACTGTGGGTATTTAAAAATTGCTTTAATTGTTTGATAGAAACATTCAGGATGTTCATTCAACACCTGCCTTAATCACCTGAGAAAGATTTCACCAGGTTGATAGGCAACAGGAAACTGTTTTACTGGACTGCAGAACAGCCTTTTGTTGGGCAAATATACAAAATTTCTTCCTCCCAAACCTCTTGGGTATAATCAGATTGTCATACTAAAAGATAAAATGAATTTTTCCCTGGATGGCAAAAACAATTCATAACAGTCAATCTTTGTCCCTGTTGAGCAACTATTTCGGTCAGACAAAGATGACATTTAAAACTAATAAAAGTCTTTACAAGCCTCCTACACAATATGTTTGTCTGAATTGGGCAGATGAGCTGGTTCAAAGTGTTTCTTTCTTCCAGAGCCTTTTTAATTCATGTCATTTTGCACTGGTGAACTATGCAGACTCATTTACCCTGAGTTCAGATTATCCACGGCAGGTCATTTTTAGCAAAATTTTGGATTCTCTACCAGTCCTCTGGCCTCAGTGGAATCATAGAGGTTATATAAGTTGGAGATCATGCACATGTTTTTTGTTGGGGTGTAGGTCTTTGGGTCATTAATCCCTCTAATGCTTTAAAATTAGGCTCTAAGTTCAAAGGAGAACACATGGGAAGGCTGATGGTGTGGCTGCTGCAGCTGGATGAGCTTCCTTTTCCTGTTCTAGTGAGTCAGTGGATGCTGGATGAGGCTGTGCTCTGCTTCTCAGGTATTGGCACAAACCCTTTTGCATCATTTTCCTCTAGATATGTTCTAATTTCCCCTTTAGATGTAAGTTTCTTTATTCTACTTTGCGTTCATTGTTATCTCTAATCACATCTGCAATCCTTTTACAAAAGTTGTGGTTGCAGCTACCCTCATTGTGGGGCTGTGAATAGATGTGGCAATGCTGTATGCTCTGATGCCTGTAGGACTTGCAGTTGGAGAAGCCTGGAAGAGCCCAGGCTCACTCTGCATATGGGCACCTGCTTTGTGAAGCCGTGGAGTGCTTTGCCCTTGTGGAGGTTAAGGTTGGACAAGTACTGAAGCAGGTGCCAGGCTGTGGGATCTCCATTGCTGGAGATAGTCAAAATCCAGCAAAATCAGGCTGTGGATTTGAAAAATATTTGAAGTATTGAGTAGATATGTGCTGAGCATTGTCCTTGCTCTCAGCAGAAAGTTAATTCAGATGCCACCATAAGCGTCTCCCAGCCTCTTTTTCCCTCCTTCCTCTCCTCCTGCTTCTTTTTCTCTCATTTATTTCTACTCAGTGGAAACAGAAACTGGCAATTTTCCCCCAGATACTGAAAAAATAATTAATGGGAAAAATCCGCATTTATAAAAGTGAACAGTCACTACACAGCAGGACTGAATCATGCTTGTTTCTGAGTTTTAAATAATGCATTGATTCATTCTCAAAAGATGGCTGAAGTTTGAGCTGCTCTTTGCATCCAAAGTCACACTTGTGACTTTGTACCTCATGGTTATGAGAAAGCCATGTTTGGGTACTAATGTGTAATTGGTAAAGGACAGCTGCTATAATTAAACCATGAAAAGGACATAAAAATGCAGCCAAAGGACATTATTTATAGGTCATCTTTCATTTGTAAAAAAAGGTTATTTTCAAGCAGAGATGTGGAAAGACAAAACCCAATCATCCTACTAATAAATCTTTGCATGAAAAGCTTTTCATCAGATATTTGTGAATCTGCATTTCATCCTACATGTCTCCAACACACCATTTTTTCCTAGTCAGACTGATAGCTTGAGTCCCAAGTTCCAAATAATTTCCTTAATGAGTTTAATTTTTTTATTTTTTATTTTTATTTTTTTGATTTGGCATGTTTTTAGTGCTAGATCATTTTCTAAAGGAGAATATTGGAAGTTTTTGGATTTTGGCAAACACACTCAACACACATCTACTCATGAGTTGGAATGTTTTTCACATGGTTTATATACAGCTTTCCCCCAGAGGAAATATAGCAGGTGACTTTATTATATCAGTTCTTGATATAATAACACCTAGACTCATTTTCTAAAAATAAGACTAATAATTCCTTGGGAAGTTGTACTGCCTCAAGTAAGTTCATTAGATAGTCCTACACAGGCTTTCATTTCTCAAAGGCCTTGAAGTTTATTTTCTTTAATACTCTGAGAAAGCAAAAGATAAATTCTGAAGCAGTTTTGTAATGGACTAACAATTATTAAATGTAATTTAACATGAAAAATGCACCCTGATGTCTCTAGTGATTATTTATAAGGTGTAATGAAAAAATTCATTTTAAATAAATACTGAGGAAAGCCTTTCAGTTCTTGTTGGTGTAGAACAGCTATTGCCTTTGACTAGCAGATTAATGATGAACCAATTTGAAGGTGCATCTCCATTTTAAAGATGGTGACTGTGAATTTTAGATACCAATACATGCATTTAATAGATTATTCGTGAAAATAATGTCCTGTGTCTGAGAAGAAATGCCAAGAGAAATGCCTGTGTTGCTGATGCTGGCCACAGGCGTACAAATAGATTCACCTTCTATTAGAAAGTGGTTGGAATTGAATTAACCTCTCCGGTCATGGAGAGCAATCCTAAGAGCATCTGCTTGTCAAATGTGCCGAGGTGCCATTTCCTAGCAACGAGAAAATGCTAATTCACGACTTTGATTAAATTGTCTGGACTAGGCCAGACCTCAAAACTGCCTTTTTATGCTTTGGATTTATTTCTCCATTAAGATGCAAAGAAAGGAGGTTATTGGCACAGTTCACAAGGCAAACCAGTATGGTACTTCATGAAAGTGGAATATAAGAAGGAAAAAGAGGAAGCAAACACACTGATACGTGAAAATGTAACAGTGAAAGGGTTGTTGGTGTTATGACCAGTTTATTGAATAATTTTTTTCTTTTATAACACAATACAACATTTAATGTAAATCTTCAGTAGATATTTCTCTCAACGTGTAAGATAAGACTGACATTTTAAAACACACTAATTCTTAAAAAAAAAAAAAAATTAAAAAAAGTAAAATATGCCATAATCTCCCTCTGAAACTGTAAATTAATCAGAATTATGAGGAAACACTGAAAATGTAAATATATAAAGTATCCCATAATGTTCACTAGCTGGATCTCCTATCTGGGTCAGAGTCTGGGTCATCCTAAGAGGTGACAGGTGGGAAGGTCTGAGAGGGACAGAAATGGTGGGTGAAAAAGGACTGAAAAAGACACTGGGGGTTGAAATGTGAATGCACAAGCTTTTCAAATGCAACAGTCTGAAGCACTGATGAAGCTTGAATGTTGAAGGATGTATAAAGAATTAGTGAGGTGAACTTTTCAATCAGATTGCCTACATTATACCAGGAATGGAAGGACTCTCAGTAAAGAAATATGCCTGGTTTCTAAGCATAGCTGCCTGCTTCCTCATTAAGTAGCTATTCTGTGTTAACACTAAAACAACTATAGCTCTGACGATAGCTGAAAGTCTGAGGTCACACAGAGAATCACGAATATCAAGTACCAGCACTCGGAGAAGATAACTTCTTAAGAAACCAAGATCCTGTTCACATGGAAGCGTCTTTAAAGAAGGAGGAAATTTTTCTTCCTCTCAGCAAGTATGACACTGGCAAAAAACAAGTGTTTCCATGAGGCTTTGGTTGGTTTTCAAGGCTGTGTTCTCTAGTGTGTGCAGCTGCTTTCATTAACAAAAAAGGAAATTACACAGTTGCAAAGGGTGGGAGAAGGCTCTGTTCTCTACAAGGAAATACAGAATTTGTGCCCTCCAGCCATCTTTTGAAATGTCCTTAGCTTTGAAACTGTGTACATATCAGAGGTACGTAAAAATAAATAAATCAATGTCTTATTAAATAATAACAGATCAACATCTTGGCCGAATTCAGGTATTGTTTTCCATAAATCTGGGTTATGGATTCAGAAAGTTCTTTTTTAATTTTAAGCACTTAGTAATTTCAAACTTAAGATGCTGATAAGTAATTTAAATAATGCATCATCTTAAGCAGAAATAATTATCCTGCTTCATCTTCATTTACATTCTAACTGATCAGTCAATGGCTTAGCACTGAAATAAATTTATACTAGCATCCTCTTGGGACTAATTTCCTTCTTTGGCCAAAGACAGTGTTAGGAAGGCGCCTTTTGCTAAGAGATCCTGAGCAAGATTGAGCAGTGCAATGTGTAAAGTCTCATGAGAATTCCTTATATTGCTATAAGTATGTGGTTATATATATGTAGTTACTTGGAGGGATAATGAGTTTGGTTATTTATCAATGCACATCTAATCAATTGCCAAGTGCACAGAGAATTTTTATGGTTGACTTTAGTTTTGTTGGAGAGTGAAAGAAATAAATACAATTAATATGTCAGAGATGCATGATGTTCAGGGGATTTGTTGAATCCGAATTTCTTTAGGACTACTTTAGAAACTGAAAGTCCTTATGCTAACAGAGGTGAATATCTTAAATCATAAGGCCATTTGTCAAGAAGACAAAGCATTAAATCTGTAGTAAGTTTACTTCCCTCAGGTGTCTTAACTGGCAGTAGATAGACATAATATCTGTTGAGGGAAAACAAAAAAAAATAAAAAAAGTATGTGAAAATAACCAAGATAGCAGTAATGTAAATGCAGTACAAATAACGCTATGCTGAAGTACCAAAGGAATGTCTAACAG
>JAOWBP010052687.1:0-12490 GCA_028571105.1 Tragopan temminckii
TGGAGGTTGGTGGCCCTGCATGTGGCAGGGGGTTGGAGATTCATGATCCTTGAGGTCCCTTCCAACCCTGGCCATTCGGTGATTCTGTGATTCTGAGCGATTCTATGATTCTATGTCTTAAAAAACACACTCGGAGTTGTACCTAGTTTTCAACTATTCCTTGGAGAATGCATTTTTATTTCAGGCAATTGTCATATGATATAAACACGTCATGGTTTTATGATGTTTTGTTATCAGTATTCCACATCATAACATCATGTAGTGCACTGGGAGTTGAAGTGTTAATGCTCCAGGTCCAGCTACCTGTCCATAAAGAGAAGAAGAACTACATACCACAGAGGACTGTTCGCTGTTCTGTTATCATTTCCGCTCACGGGGAGAAGAAAAAAGGCCTGGATCATCTGGCTCATGTCTGTTGCTCATCTCATCTCAGCACTACAGTAAGGCCTTAGGCTTTTGGACACTCTCTCATATTTGATTTATTAGCTTAAATTCTAATTATATTATACAATAATATTGCATTGTATTATAGTGTGTTATCTTGCATTCCGATATCTTATTTAGTAAAATAGTTTGTTTCTCCTCAGATCAATGTTGCTGTTTTGTTTTAGGGCCCATCTCTCTACCCTTTTCCCTGTTTCCCTTTTCCAGGGCACAGATCCATGGGTCCCTCTGTCCCATCAGTCGCAGAACTGGGCGGAACCAGCCCGTAAGCCATTGACAATACAAAACAAAGCAGACTTCAAAAACGAACTGCCAAATATCACCATCTTTGTCATGCTGTTCCTTTTTACTATGCATTCAGTACATTACACAAAAATGTTTCTTTCTTAAATGTGATTACTAAGAAAACCATAACTAATCCCAGTAGATAACTACCACTTACACAAATTATGAATATTACAGACTTTTTATACAGGATAGCATATGTCCAACAATATTCTATGTGAAAATCTACTGCTATAGTTAACATTCTGTGAAACTATTCAAGAATAAGCCACCAGCATTCTAATGACATAAAATTAATTTTTCAGAAGTGTTTTATACCTAGAACTGAGTCAGTCAGTTCTGTTGCCAATTAAATATTATTTTAGCATCCTGATAGTTAATAATAAACATTTGCTTTATACCCATAAAGCTGCATGCTACATCTACTTTGTAAGTTTTCATTTCTGTCTTCGAGTATTTATGCCTATTTCCACACAAGCCTTTAGCATCATTAGCAACATCATCCATTAACATCAACAGAAATTAAATCAAGCTTTCCATACTGAAAAATTAAACAAGTCAACACTAAAGTGAATTATAGGTCTAAAATGCAGTATCTCACTAAGTACCTTTAGTATCTCACTGAAGAATAATAGAGCAGTTATTGTTTGTAAAATCTGAGTATGTATGATTAGATTAGAAACATTAATACTTAAACTAACCTTTCCAGGAAACATTAGGTACTGTTTTCTTGTTTGGATCTTGGTCTTCTAAAGGTGTTCTGTCTACTTGAATACCCGAGTCCTCCCTGCTCAAAGGCTGAGTATCTTCCTCCTCCTCACTTTCTCCAGACCAATCCTAACAAGGGAAACAAAACCCCACATGTTCCATTACAACATAATGGACAGATCTATACTCAGTTCCTATTGACTTGTTGTAGCTGAATATAACAATTTTCTTTCTTTCACTACAAAGCTAATTCAGGACATTAAGACTAACATAACTGTCTCACAGAGACTGGTTTAAATTATATTAACATTAAAGCTGCAAGTTTTAGGTGGAAGAAGTATCTGTATTTATCTGCACAGAAACTGAGCACTGTAGAATAAAACACATGCTATTGATTTTTCAAGCTATATTCCACACGCCCAGTCACAAGAGAAGGCTCTGACGATGATACTGTGCTTTTCAAAGTTACTGATAGAAATTCTCCTCCTGAGACTCAAAATGTAGCATGACCTGAACTTCCTCCGCTTCTTACTTATAACCAAAACTTCTCACAATACTGGCAAGATTCTAACTTTTGGAAGCCCACGTTAGGACGATCTGGGAAGGCCACATACATTCCATTTATTTCATCTTGCTTGGAAATCCGCTGTAGTCCTCACCTCCTCTTGCCATATACTTCCTACTTTGATGCTAAAAATTTCACATACTCCTTTATACTACAGACAATATTTGGTTAAGGCAAGGCTAGGCACCTATATTAAGTAGGAAAAAGGTCAGAAAAATACACAGGCTGCCAAAGAAAAGCAATTTATTTTCTCTGAAACCTTTCAGGGGAATGAGAATTTAGGAGTGGAAGAGTTTAACTATAGAGCTAAAGGAAGTTCTGATTAGTAGCAGGCAGACGAGGACAGCCCAGTCACAAGGCTAAGTCAGAACAGAATGAAGAACAAAAGCATTTCTATTACTGCTACTCTGCTTGAGTCTGCATGAATTTCATGGTGTTAAGTAAGCAACAGCATGCCAGGGAATTCTTTAAGAATCAATGTAAACAGAGCACACAGGTCAGGGCAATTTAACCAGATCTCCAGCATACTTCAGAACAGTTTATATGCTTTCCTTTTACTTTAAGAAATTACTTACTGGTGAATCTACGCCTGGGCCAAAGTAAATTTCTTCTCCTTCCAACAAATACTTTCCCCAATCAAATTTTTCTTCCTTTTCTAGGAGAAGTATAAATAAAATAAAATAGTAAGTATCACTTCACTCTGACTTCCTTTGAAAACTAATTCCAGAGCTTAAATTACCTTTATACTCTAAATCTAAAGCAAAGACATAGCCATCCACTTAAGGTTACACCACTGTTCTGTTAACAAGGTTATACACTTCCAACATGACACACAAACTGTGATATTGACTACGTATATTCTTTATCTACGAGTTCTCGATTTTATTGTTTACACACTCAAAATATGCAGCACGGAGTGCTATCAGCACATTTATCTCAATTATGTTACGCTACTCTATGCTTCAGTCCTGGAAAAACATGCAAGAATGCAACATATCACTGACTGTGACTACTCCATTAGCTCAGTGGAGACATTCTAAATGTGTAAATTACATATGTACAAGCATAGTGGACGATAAACAACAATAAAGCAAGAATTGTCTTACTCTCCTAAAGACACCACATATCCATGATGTGATGTGTCATATTTTAAAAGTAACAAATCACACTTAGAATATATTATATCTTAAACATGAAGCTTACTCAACTGTAATTAGAGCTGTTTGAGATAACCTCTTCATATTCACATTCCTGGAATGGGCTGAAAGTGCATTCAAAACACCGCCGAGGGAATGTGCAGAGATCATTCAAAAAGGAATCTTAAGATGCAAGATTTTCTTTAGGTTAGTCTGAAATATTCTTCTTTCAGTCTACGATACAACACTGCAAACAAATGGGGGATGGCATCCACTCAAATTTAAGCACAAGCCTCATTTTAGGCACTGAGTGAAACAGTCCTACTTCAGAACGCAGGCAACTGGGGTCTCCCTCTGGAAACCTTCAAAGGTATTTACCTTTCCTTGACTACATTGGGAACATAGGAATTTATATTACCAAAGCTGTTTCAATACATATCCTATTAAGGTGCAAGACAGAGACTGAGGATAGAAACCAGCTGTCTGTCTTTAAGCGTGTAAGAGCTCCCAAGGTACTTTGCTGGCTGGAAAACTCAATTATGGAATGTAACATAAACGGGAGGTAGGAAAGGTTATTTGCAGACTATCTGAAATGTATACATCATAAAAAAGACAATCAATAATGCACCTTGATGTGACGGAGATAATAAAAAGGAGAGGAAAAACAGCCCTCTTATCAGCTTGTATTAACTGAGTGCATCTTTTGTTAGCAACACAAACATCTTGTAAACTTACCTGCTTCTTTTTCTCTTGGTTTTTCCACATAGGTGGTGTTAGATGGAGAATCAGACAAACATAACAGAAGAGACAGTATGGAATAGTGTGTATCTGTCTATAAAACACATTGGAAAAAAAATAATTAAAAAGAGATTGAAAAGATTTTGGTTAAAAACAACTTCAGCCTATTATCTTTAAAAATGCTCACAATTAATTCCCTCACCTCAGTCCTGAACTAAAAAAATAAGATCTGCAACACAATATCCAATGTTATCTGCTCTCTTTTGCCCACTAGCTGGCTGATCAATATGTAAATACTATGAAAACACTCTCAGCTGTGCCTCTTACTCAGCAGCTAATCAGGTGATATGGAAAAGAGATAAGAGGAACCCAGAACTACTGTGAAAGTAAGAAGTCAGCTGAGGCCAGGTAAGTGTACACAGCTATATCAACATGGACAAAAGAAAAAGGGCCTGCAGGTATCTAATTTCCCACACTCATATGGTTTGTTATTTCAAATAGAGGCTAAATCAAAGTTAGTTAAAACATTTCACTAAAACTGCTACATTTAGATATCACCTTCACATCATCTCCCCTCATCTGAAAACCTACACAAAGTGTTAAGGATACATTTTTAACTCTGATATTGTGCTAAAGCAGTTTTGAAACAGGCCTTCAACCAAGCTAAAATATTACAGCAACAGTGGTATTTGGCAGAGATTGGTGTTATGGTCCTAATTCCTAATACTTGCTTAGAGAACAACCACTGTTGTCATTAGTAAGCTTTTTCTTTCTGAAGCAAGATTTTTCATTGGCCTCATTCTGACCTTCCAGAGTTCTTCAGCAGAACACTTCACATCTAGCCATGTGGATATTTTGCTGTCTACATCCTATATACATGGAATTAAAAAGTTAAAAAAGAAATACACGAGAAGCTCATTGGGAACATGATCCAAGCCCACTTCTAATAAAAATTTTCAATTTTTTTGTAGAACAGTATCACCCTCAGCTAGTGTACATGGAGTATAACATGTCCCTACTGAACATTACTGTCCTTAAGGGTTAGTCAAAGAGCTTTAGTAGGTTATCAACAGAGCCCCAAATGAGAGCTGGCATTCCACTTAGCAGGCACAAAACTGTTAAATACCCAGCCTTCCCAGTTATGTGACACTGCTAAAAACTAAAAGCAGTTTAACTTCCAAGCATGAGATATATAATATCTCCAGCTGTACTCCATTCACAAAAAAAAAAAAAAAATAGTTTTAGGATACTTGCAACATTTAACTATAAAATGCTTGCTTGGATTTTTGTTTTTATTCGACTCACAAAATAAGTACAAGTTTAAGGTTTGTAATTAAAAAAAAAGGAGCACAGTACAGTAACTCAAGATGTGCAAGCTATTGAGGGTTCCACATTTTTTTCCACAAAGTAGAGGGAAGCTAAAAAAGTCCAAAGAGAGGTATATGACAGCAGTTCAATAAGAAGGAGAATCAACTCCAACTATGAACAGAGCTTTGTATTAAAGAATGACATTATATGGAGCACCACCTCTCAAATTGCAAGCTCAAACTTCCTAATAGCAGAAACTTCCAGTTTTCAAAGGTGAAATTCATAATAAACTACCACATTGGAAAACACCCAAGTGAGACAATTTTTGCCATTTCCACTCAGGCCACATCTTAAACTGCTTTGATACAAACTGTATCAAAGGCAAAAAAAAACCAAAACAATCCACTCTAAAGCCACAAATGCAGTAAGGAAGCTACAATCCATGAGTGCTCCATTTGGGAATAATAAAATCAAAAGGTTCAGATTCATTACCTAAGGTAAAAATTTGGGCAAAGAGCAAGAATTTCTGCTCAGCCACTGTTTTAAAACATCTAGACAAGGGTTCAGTACATCTGTACAATGTTGACCACAAAAACATTTGCTTGGCAGTGAAAAATATGTTCTTTAAGTCATGAAAATGAGCACACTGGAACACTCAAAGGACAATAAGACTGCTTCTAAAACAAATAGGGAAACTACAGAATACAACTCTAAAAATACACGATGTGAACAGCAACCACAAACTCCACTGCTAAGCCATCTGAAATTTCCAACATGACATTACAGTAGAAGCCCACTGCATCAAGAAGAGTGCAAAAAGGAGAAGGAAACTGTAACATTACATACTTTTGTTTCTTCTATGCTTGGGAGTGGTGAATTCAGAAATTTTTCTGTTAATCTTTTCCAGCTTGCTGCTTTTCCCAGGTCAGAATGAACTATCAGTTTTTCATGTATTCTAATTTAAAAAAAAAAAAGTACAAGTAATGCTTCAAAAAAAGTTAACTAATCCATTATTAATCCATAAACACATAACTCACCCTTCTATCGTCCTCTCTACTTTATGACTGTTCACATCAAGAAAACGGTGAAATCTGTATAAGAAATCTGTATTAGAATATGCTTGATAAGGCAACTTACGTCAGAAAGAAAATAAAGTCAATTTACACTATGGCAATTTTTTTTATTGTCTTATTTTCTGTTTAACAAAGCCTGCTTAATTCAGCAACATCATTAAACATCAACAAAATTTAATCTCCGTGCCTCTTATCTCAAGGAGGATTAACAGCAATCAGCCTTAAAGACAGAAAAATGGAACGCAGCTTAAATTTAACCAGCAATTTCAGATGAATGGAAAATTACTGCAGTAACAGCAAAGTAAGCAATTAAAGTATGTCATCAGTTAAATCAAGCAGAGCAAGGAAATAAAAAAGTCAAAGTTATCTGTGTCAAACACACAAATTATCTGGGACCCGTACCACAAGCACAGGCAAAACAAACACCCACACGGAAAGGTCTGTAAACCAAAATGAAACTCCTTTGTAAATGGCAAAGAACAGTGCCATAAAAAAAGAGAACCTCATCCGAACAAACAAAAAGATAAACCACCAGAAGTAGCATGCATAGGGATGAAAAAAACCCAAACTTGTGAAAGGTACAATAGACTTTGCAGAAGACGTCAGAACACGAATAAGGTTCTTCAGTTAGGAATAGAGGGAGAAAAAACAGGAAATGGGATGTAACAGCACTGAGCATGTGAGCAAGATTCAAGATACCAAGAACACAGGCCTGAAAGCTGGCCTAAACTCATATGACTGCAGAAAGAAATGAAAATCATTGCCTCTGAATCAGAGGCAAAAGCCAAGTTTAACCAACCAAATTTGGAAAAAACAATCTAACATCACCTCATGGTCAAGGTAACGAGCTAAAAAAACGAAACTGCAAGCCTAATAGCAATGCTTTTTAATAACATCATTGAAGGATAAAGACATGCCTGTATTTAGAAGAAGAACCTTTCTGTTAGCCATGGATCTACTAGCCTGATTTTAGCTGCATCTAAGGCTTTGGAATAAATACCAGATGGAACAACTAGAACTGACAGTGAACAGTAGCAAGCACAAAAACTGGAAGACTTAGGGGGAAAAAATAAATAAATAAAAAGGGCTGGAAAGAAAAAATTAAAAATCCCATACAAGGCAAAAATAAGTTGTTAAGGTGAAAGGAAGTTATTAATGAGAATCATCAGAGGTTTTGAGAAATCCTGGGGCCATGAGCAACATTTAGCCTCAGCATGACCACTGTTACAAGCAATGCTTTTGATGCGGCCACAAAAGGATTAAATGTAGTACTGTGATATGTAACACAAAATACCTCTGGTAAATAAAAAAATCACAACAGGACAGCAGTTACACCATATTCCCACATTCCCAATGCACACAAGTGGCCTCCTTAACATCTATCCAAGCTCCACTTGTCAAACCTCCATACTGCTGTCCAACAGCTATTCACTGTTCTATATAAAATAGCCTTATTTGAGCCGATGAGGAGCTGATTCCCTGCCTCACTCAATGCAACGCAGTAATGCAACTGCTCACCTAAAAACTGGATCTAAATAGCATTAAAGCATGGATTTACATACAGCCCAGCAGTGGCAGCAGCCAAGTGGTGGCAAGGGAAACTGGAAATGGGTCACGTCAGGAGTGGCAGCAGACAGTGAAACGGTGGTTGTGATAACTGAAAAAGCAGCGCAGGGAAGTTCAGTAGGAACTGGCTGGCACTGTAATAGAATGAAAGGGATGCAGCCAAGGCAGAATTACGGGAGGCAGGTTAAAATACACCACGCTTATGACAAGCTCAGATGACACTCGGTATCAGCAACGCTCCAGGCCGGCAGCTCGCTCCCCACACGCAGCCGTTACTCTTCACTTCCCTGCAACCAACAAAACGCTGCCCGCTGAGGCGAGGCTGCCGAAGGGCACTTCTGACGCGAACACCGCAGCAGCGGCTCAGCCCTCCTCCGCAGCCGGCCCACAGCGCGGCCCACACGCGAGCCCCGGGGCCGTGCAGCGGCGCTCCTCGGTCCGCGGGCGCTGACCTGAAGTTGGACCAGGCGAAATTCAGCGCCGTCTGGAACCGGCCGCCGCCCGACTCCTCCTCCTGCTCCTCCTCCTCCTCTTCCTCGGGGAGGCCGGTGACGCTGCGGATGAGGGCGCGGACGGTTCGGTCCTGCTCCTGCTCGAAGCGGCTCCGGCGGCCGGGCGAGGCCAGCAGCGGGGCCGCCATCACCGCGGCTCGGGAAGGGGACCTCAGGGAGGCGCCACGGAGCCTCCTGCCGCGCCTCTCGCGAGATTTCACAGCGACTCCTCACGAGAGCACAAACCCCCCATCAGTGTGGGGAGGTGGGAGTGAGGCGGGAAGGGAGTGTGCGCATGCGCGGGGCGGGATGGGAGGATGACCGTGGATGTGCTGTGTGGTGGTGTGGAGGTGGGAGGGCTCAGGGGTGTGAGGGGTTGCGGGTGTTGTTGCTGAACAGTTGAGCGTCGTCTCAGGGTGGTTACAGGCACATCCACAGCTCTGTAGTCGGCGGGTGTCACTTGTTCACAGAAGCACAACACAGGGTGGGTCATTAACTGCTGAGGCAATCCTAATAAAGAGTCAGGACTGGCCCCGTGTTACATAGTTCATTTCAGTAACCTAAAATAGCACAGAACCGTAGGGTTTGGAAGGAACCTCTGGGAATCATCTGCTCCAACCCATCTCATATTGTGCCCGCCTTGGCAGTGAGGAGGGTCTGAAGTCAGAGTAGGGTGCTCCACCACTCAGAGGTTTGCCCTGGGGTTTTGTGCACAGTGTCACATCATCCGCCCTGTTGTCATGAGCAGTAAATTGGATTTCAGCCTTTTCATAACCTCCGCCATCTCCAGCAGGTCCAGCTGTCAGTGAGCTGTGCTCAAGCAGCTGCATCTGCACCTCCCCAACCAAGCACTGCTTTGTATAGCTGGAGAAATCCACTGTGTGTATTCTGTAATAGTACATGGTCATGTGGGAGGAGTGGAGTGATAAACCAGCTTCAGTTTTGTCCTCGTTCTGTGTTAAATGTTCACAGTTATGGCACTGAGCAGCCTAAAGCACTTCTGTCCTTCACAGTAGCTCTGTAGTACAGCAACAGCATCCTGAGCACGAGCTTCCTTCTGAAAAGCAATCATCCGAATCAGAGGGAAATGATTACTGACCTTTTACTGCAAGTCCTTCCTTTACTGCAGCTGTCATACCCCATATCCTTTACCGTTAGGCTTTGTTGTGCCTGATTTCACCAACAAATACTGGGTGTAACCTTTCCTCTCTCCCTCTTTGCGGTGAAGAGGAATGACCTTCTTTAGCATTACAACATTGAAACTGGAACAACCAAAGGACCAGCCAGTGGGTCAGAGTGAGCCTTGGAAAGAAGTGTCCCTTTTTAAAATATGCAAAATATATCAACAGAGCAGTACAGCTTTTACATTTTGTTGATACATTTAATGTATTTTTAAAAGGACATTTCTTTCTGGAGTGTTCTTTTTTGTTTTGTTTTGTTTTCCTGTGAAAATACAGTAGTCAATGTAATTTTATATTCCTGACAACAGGAAAATAAGATTGAAATTCTTATGAGTTATATTAAGGAGCACTAGAGCATTTTTATGTAGATAGGCTAAATCTTAAGTTTCAGAGTACATTTGCAAGGAAGTGATGCTCTCAGTGCCCCTGCAGGCAGGAAATTTGGCATAAGCCTGAGCTCAGATGGACTTCAGGGCCTTTCCTGTAAAGCCTTAACTTACCAAATACTCAGAGGAAAATCTATAAAACTTCATTGTTGTTCTTCTTTCTCCTCTGATATTACATTTCTTACTCTACATTAGAAGTAGCATTTTCACTTTTTAGTTGAACAGCATTAGCCAAGCAGTATGCTGAGCCATCATCGATTGTCCTAGGTCTATGCAGTCAGTAGACACTTCAGTGGTATATATCCTAGCAATTAATGGTTGGAATGCTATGAACGGCATTTAAAGAAAGTTGTTAGGCATTAAAGCTTCAGATGTTCTTTATACAACACTGCTGTGGTTTTTAGTCTATCGCCTACTCCTGTGTACTTAAGCATATCTGTGCCATTGCTTTAGTTGTTGAGAGGGGAAATTCCAGGCTTTGCAGTGACTGTGGCATGCGTGTGTCTTCTGTGCCCTTTGTGGTGTGCTATGCTTGGCAGCCACCCATTTCGATACCCCATTAGAATAAAAGGGATTTTCACAGGGAGGGTTCCAAACCTTGTTAGATGCCTCATGACAAGCTGAGTCCCACAAAACACAGGCTTTAATAACAACACTGTCTGAAAGATTTCCTGCTTCCCAGCTGCCCTGTACAAGTCCTTTCCCCTCACACCACACCCTCAGTGGCATTGTTTTTGGAGCTTCACAGTGATCAGGGGATTGGTCCCATTTAAAAAATAATCTTGTTCTTGTTTTGCAAGGAGTTTTAATCCAGACCAAATTGCCAATCCCTTCCATTGGAAGTGTCAAGAAGAGAGGGAAGAACCACACACCCTAAAGCCTCCAAGCAGTAAAACTAAACCCTCAGTAGCTGGTGAATCAGAAATCTGTAGCTGGCTTTCAAAACAGGATACAAGGGCTGGGACAAATGTATAACATCTGTGCTCCCTCAGTCATAAAAGGTTTTAATACTACTTTTTTTTTCTTTCCTTTTTTCTTTTTTTCTCATCATAAGCCTCATTTTCTATTTTTGTTTTGACACTTTACAGTAGCAAGGCTTGGTGTCTGTTTTCAGCTTGGGGAGGGAGCACTGGGCAGAGAGAGGGCACGAAGGCCCTCTCTAAAAGACATTTCAACTTTTTTCTAGTAACATTTAAAGCTAGGAAGCTTAAGAGCTGTCTGTCCAGATCACACTGCTATGAACTAGATGTATTTCTACTAACACTTCCCTTGGTCGTAGAACTAGGTCATATCTGTGAGGCACGTTTCTCCATATAAAGTCATATAAACATCTGTGTTCAGTTATGTGCTGGAGGAGGAAAAAGCAAGTTTTGAAAGTTTTTTGTTTTAAAAGCAAGTTTTGTTGACATATTTCTTTTAGTGAGATTGTTGTGAGCTCTCCCCTTCTTCTCAACTACAACTGACAAGCTAATTTGTCAAGTAGGATTTGAAAGCAAAAGTACTGTATGATATGAGCCATAACAGGTGAAATCCTGACTCCAATGGATCATTCATCAGATCAGCTATGTGACATCCTCAGTTAATCTAGTTCCAATCCCCTGTTGTGGGCAGGTCTGCCACCCAGTTTGCCCAAAGGCCCATCTAGCCTGGCCTGAAACAATTCCCAGGATGGGGCAGCCACAGTTTCTTTGGGCAGCCTGTGCCAGCACCTCACCATGCCCTGAGTAAAGAATTTCTTCCTAATGTGTAATCTAAACCTGCCCTGGTTTAGTTCAAAACCACTATCCCTTGTCCTGTCACTGTACTCCCTGATAGAATCCCTCTCCAGCTTTCCTGTAAGCCACCTTTAGATACTGAAAGGCTGCTATATGGTCACCTTGGACCCTTCTCCAGATTGGGCAACCCCAGTTCTCTCAGCCTGTCTTCACAGGAGAGGTCTTCTGATCATCTTTTTGGCCCTCCATGTCCTTCTTGTGCTGGGGGCCCTGGTCTCCTGCAGTACTCCCAGTGGTGTCTCATGAGGGCAGAGTAAAGATGGACAATTGCTTCCTTCTAGAAAAGTATGCAATAAATTCCGAAGGACTGAGGGAGAGTACATTTAAAATACTATGTTTAGAGAAGTATTTAATATTTTAAGGTGCTTTTTTTTTTTTTCACTGTCAGTATATCTATAGAAATAATTATTTAATAATTAGTTGGAGGAAGGTAGAGAAAATAGATATTTATTATAAATAAGTTATGGCTATATTTTCCTTTAATAATAAACATAGATTGAATGAGGCTAATCTGAGTGCTGAACTATCATTATAGAATAAGGCCTGCCTTTGTGGTTGTGCAAAAATCAATGTGGATGACTGAATACCAGGGGAGGCTCTAAGCTCTTGGAATTTAGCTAATGATTTGCATCAGAAGCTGCGCAAAAAGTATCTCAGAAGAGCAACAGGAAGATGGTGTACCTGATCTTTATCCTTAACAGGAAGGAGGTCATCTGATAACTTTCTACTACAATAGTTTTTTAAGCACGCCATAGCATCTTACTCTGAATTCTTCTTCTGGTGGAGTTTCACAACAGAGTAAAATGTAGGACAGATTTTAAAAACTGCTGAAGC
>JAOWBP010052688.1:0-12490 GCA_028571105.1 Tragopan temminckii
AAAAAGAAAAAGAAAAAGAAAAAGAAAAAGAAAAAGAAAAAGAAAAAGAAAAAGAAAAAGAAAAAGAAAGAAAAAGAGAAAGAGAAAGAAAAAGATAAAGAAAACGAAGAAGAAAGAAAGAAAGAACGAAAGAAAGAGAGAAAGAAGGAAAGAAAAAAGGAAAAGAAAGAAAGAAAGAAAGAAAGAAAGAAAGAAAGAAAGAAAGAAAGAAAGAAAGAAAGAAAGAATGAAAGAAAGAAAGAAAGAATAGAAGGAGAGAGAAAAGGAAAAAAAACCTCTTCTGTTTATGTTCTAAATAGTGAATAGCTAGTGAATAGCTAAGAAATAGCTTCCTTGAAAGCTAACTCCCCAACAAGAAGAAAAGGTGAAAAAAGTGTATCCAAAATGTTCACATTAAGAGCAGGTAGTAATTGCATAGACCCATATATGCTAAGTAATTCCTCAACATTAATTTCCAAAGAAAATGAACCATATTTAGGGGGCTTTAAGAACTGAGAACAATATGCATAAATCATCCCCCAAAAACATATGAATGGAAATGGAGAAATCTGAAAATAAATCAGAAAGATTGATTTTTAATATTTGGTGATCGTAACAATACATCTAATAAAACTGCACCTCATTAAATCTAACATATCTTTTCATTAGCAAAACTGAACAAGAACCGTTACAAATCCTCAATCATAAACTGTCTTGGCTGAATGGTGTTTCCTATACTAGCATGAAATAATTCTTCCTTTGTTAGATACTTCTGTCATTACTATCTCAACACCTTACTGCATTAAGAAATGTGAAAAACATAAATGAGGGGGAATTACCCGAAATTCCAACATTTCAAAAATCTTCCAAATATAATTTTAAAATTTTGTATCTTAGGCATGACATAGAAAATATTGTAAACAGGTAAAGTCAGTTTTCTGTTGAGTAATGTACCAGGGTTGGATACAGTGGGAAAAGGCATTGAGGAAAATCCCCACAACTGATTGCTTATTGTCTACAGGTCTTGCTCAGGAGAACACCTGTCCTCACCCTGAAGATATCCTCTTGTTTTAGGGACATCTGCAAATCTTTAGAAGTCAGTTCATTTCAGTTAAAAGAAACTTTAACATAAAGCAGTTATTAGCTTTCTGTAGTAAGTGACATAAACGCTGAACCATAGTACAGCAAAACATTCTAATTCTACCTACGGCACTACTAATGTAGACTGAGCATATAACACAGCTTGGAAAGTCTCAGGAAAAGGAAATTTTGACCAAGATATAAGGACAGAACTAAAAATCGCCATAGTTTTTTTCTGTCAAGCTGTCTTTTCCATCCTTAGCATCAGCTATGATTCAACCATTACTCAGACGGGAGCGAGCATCCAGTGAATCATCACCCTGTATCCTGTAGTAACTCTGTTTTCTTGGTGGTCTTCCATAGCAGAAATGACGAGTCCCCACCTCTGCAAGTCAGAGAGATCCAGCTAGGAGCAAATACAAGTCAGTAAGTGAATGAAAAGTACAAAGCCATACATTACACCACTTACATTCCTCAGTCTTGACTGTACATAAATGTGTGCTTTCAAACAGTATATGTAAGCAATCATGCTGTAATTAATTAAATGACACCTATAGAATCATTAAACGGCTTAGTTTGGAAGGGACCTTAAAGCCCATCCAATCCCAACCCCCTGTGGTCAGGGTTGCCATACACAAGATCAGGCTGCTCAGGGCCCATCCAACCTGGCCCTCAATGCCTTCATGGATGGGACATCTAGAGCATTTGGGCAGCCTGTGCCAGGGCCTCACTACCCCGAGTAAAAAAAAATTATGCCTACATTCTAACTTAAATCTTCCCTCTTTTAGTTTGCGGCCATTCTTCCTTGTCATATCCCTGCCCATGTAAAAAAGTTCGTTCCCTCTCCTGTTCCCTTTGAGTACTGGAAGGCTCCAATGAAGTCTCCTTGCAGCCTTCTCTTCTCCAAGCTAAACAAGCGCAGTTCCCTGAACTTTCCTTCATAGGAGAGGTGCTCCAGCCCTCTGATCAACTCTGTGGATCTCTTCTGGGTCTACTCCAGTAATTCCACATATTTCTTGTGTTGGGTCCCCAGACATGAATGCAGTACTACAAGTGGGGTCTTATGAGGACAGAGTAGAGAGAGACAGTGACCTCCCTTAACCTGATTAAGTAATACATTTGATAAATCTTTAGAAAACAGGATGCTCAGTAAAGAGCACTCTTTAGAAACAGCGAAATGTGTTTTTACCAGCTGGCTAAATGAGTCACTCATGTGGGAGATTTATAAAAGTGTTTTGGTTATTCAGATCACTTTTCACTTGCAATGCACAGTCCTAAAACACAGACCAATATTTTTGTATTTATGTGAAAAATGCTGGAACTTTAGTCAAATCATAATAATTTCAAATCTGTTGTAAATATAAACACAGCATTTTATAATATCTATTTTGAACACATCCTTTCATTTCATTAAAAGAAAACAGTTTATAAAGGCTAGGTTATGAATAACATGACTATGAGACTAAAATTACAATACATGAATAGAGGACCTAAGCTATGCAGGGATGCTTTATTTTGGTTAGTAACTTATGTCTGGAAGTCATGGATAGAAGGCCAATTTTCCCAATTCTGCTTTTCCTATTCCAAACTAAACTTCTACTAGGATAGAAAAGGGGGTGGAAAAACCAACATCTGAGTGCTTGCATGTCTGCATAAAATGATAGTAAGGAGGTAAGTCAGTCAAATTAATATCCTGTTCCTTTTTTACTTGACTTCTTGTTACAGATAAAAAAAAACGTTTTTGCAACATAAAACCTCGGTTAGACAACCTTTTCAAAACATATCACAGACTTGTAAGAGAAAGATCAGCTGGTTCCTGGGTTCAGTCAGGACTGTGCTGACGCTAATTCACAAATGATGTAAATTTTCTAAAGACAATAAAAGAAAAAAACATTGGCAAAGAGATGCAATCCCCCCCTGCCAAACGTCACACAAAGTCCGTGAACAAAGATAAACTATCTTCACACTGCAGTGCTAGTAATAAAGAAGTACACTTTTTTGCAGATTAAGTTATACTGTCTCTTTTTATATGTTATTACCATTAACATGGATACATAGAGTTTGTAGTAGACCTACTGGTATTCATCCTCTCAAATAGCATCATAGAATAAAATTGCAAACCAAGAAAATTAAGACACTTCTCATTAAAATATGTATGCATATAATACGCTCATATATGCATATGTATATAGATAAACACACACATCCACATTAACAAAAGCTAGAAAAGTTTGCTTCATGTCATCCTCTATTTTATGTCAGAAGTATTGGCAAATGGAACTTATACCTAGGGAAGAAAGTCATTTTTTGTTATAGGAGAAAGCTGTCAGCAAGATAGATTACTGTCGTTCAGTCTATACAGAAAAGAATCAATAGCAATATGACAGCAGCCTCTGACAGCACAAAATTATTTGGGAGAATCAAAATGAAGAAAATTTTAAAATTCTACAAGAGGACCTCTACATATTACACCAGTGAACAGCAAAATGGCCGATGAGTTTTTATGCAATTAAATGTACATTTGGTACTCAAGAAAAAAAGGACCCAACCTCACACACTAACTCATCTGTATCATCTATCTTGTGCTTGTGTATGGCCCTCCATCAATACCAGCTAAGTGCCCAGACCACACGAGCTTCTAAAGTTTTGAAATATGGAAACATGTGGAGGCTCCCCAGTGTGTGGGGGGAGGGCATAAGGGGAGCATTTTACAGGACCTAAGGATGCATATTTCTCCTTGCATAACATGGTTTATTTCCTATTTGCACACAATCACGACTTCCCTAAGCAACCTGTGAATACTGGTTCAATCACTTCACATCCTTGACACTTAATGGTTAATAATTTTTCCCATTCTTAGACTCTTAAATGTCAGCTTTCTCACACTCATGATGATGTCTTCAGATGTTATGAAACCTCCTGAGGCTGAGAGGAAAGCCAATGATGCAACCTCCTGCTGCCAAATGAAATTTCACAATTTGTTCTTCAATGTTTGCTTTGACTTCAAAAATATATACTACGTATTTCTACGTCCATTTTAAATGGAACTTAACATTACTAAGAACAAAGCTACAAAGCCTAAGAAAATATTCTCTGAAGGGATAGGGTGGGGGACTCGAGTCACTGCCAGCTGTTCTCCATTTTCTTTCATCCACTGTGTGTTTATCCTTGGCAGAGATGTTAAGTTCAAGATCCAAACAATCAACACCACCATTTCTGACCAACAGAAGAGTA
This sequence comes from Tragopan temminckii, assembly GCA_028571105.1. Taxonomy (NCBI): domain Eukaryota; kingdom Metazoa; phylum Chordata; class Aves; order Galliformes; family Phasianidae; genus Tragopan; species Tragopan temminckii. Next base: position 4,294 of record JAOWBP010052688.1, read on the forward strand.
AAAGACCAGTGAGTCTCAAATCTACTGACTCATTCCTCCCATGTCGTAGTGAGGATGACAGTTGATGAAGCAGCTATTGTCTTTTTCCAGTTCTCAATATGTGCACATATGCAAACAAATAAAGATGGAATGTTAGCCATCTAGCATGACATTTAACAGCATATAACACCACTTTAATCATACTTTCTTCCTGTTTTCTCTACAGATTTCTTCTACTTGTCATTCTTCTGTAACTCATCTGGAAGCTGAAATAGCTGGAAAGCACATTGAACCGATGACCAAGAAGCGAACAATTTGTGTAACACTCGCAGGTGAAGGAAAGTTCCCTTTCCAGCCCAGATGGCTGTGCTCAAAGGACATGAAGTAGGTAATTTTTATGATAACAACCCTCCTCCCATGTGAGCTGATGCCCACAGATTTGGGGGTTATGGCTAATAAGGAACAACCGCAGCTCTTGGCCTGTGGAATAAAAATATACTAGAGAATAGAAATGAGATAGAAATAGAAATCTACAGCTGCCTTTTCTTAGGCCAAAACTGTCTAATGATATCATGAAGTTTTGCCATGAAACTTCACTACAGCACTGCCTTCCAGAAAAATGTGGTCCTTCAAGGATTAAGCAGGTGTGGATATTTTTGGAGTTAATTAACACTTCCTGTTTGTTGAAAGCTCTGTTTTACAGATACACTTCTTAGAAGTTTGATGGTTTTACCAGCTATTTCATTTAAAGGCGTGCTATCTTTATTAGTCTCAGGGACAGGCTTTCAAAAATATGGAGTTTTTTCAGTATGGTGTGAAACTACAGGCAGATTTGAACATAAGAAATCTGAATTATTTATATAACTACCAGTCCCACCAAGAAACCAAACACAAGAACAGATTGCCCAGAGATGTGATGGAAGACCCATCCTCAAAGACATTCAAGGTCAGACTGGACCAGGCTCTGAGCAACCTGCTATAGCTGTAGGTGTCCCTGTTCACTGCAGGGGAGTTGGACTAGATGACCTTAAAGGGTCCTATCCAACTCAGAAAGATTCAGTGATTCTGTGTTGGGAAGGTTGCTAATTTTTTTCCCCAGTATGTCTAAGTTTTAGCTTGTGCCATTCATTATTATGCAGTCTTAAAGCTACAAACTTGTCAGAAGATTAAAACCATGCCAACATTCAAATATAAATTGGCCTGTCTCAGTTTGGAGAGAATCATTAATACAGGATGTATTCCAAAGCAGAAGCTCACCAGTATCCAGATGCAAACAGTCACTGAACTATTGAACAACACAAATTGGAAGGGACCTCTGAAGGTCTCAGATCAAATTCTGTTATCTTAGTCAGTATGGTAGAGCTACGTGGCTACTTTTTCTATACCTACAGAAGCTCTTGACATTGACAGTTACTCCTGAAACCTACAACAAGCCCTTAGCAGTTCCAGTAGCAAAAGTACTATTAACTTCCCTGGAAACAGAATTGGGTCGTGAAAACAAAGATAAGAGAGGTGAAAAGATAACAAAGATGAAAACAAGGTAGAGGGTACTCAAACACTGGAACAAGTTGCCCAGAGAGGCTGTGGATGTTCCCTCCCTAGAAGCATTCAAGGTCAGGCTGGATGGGGCTTTGAGCAACCTGGTCTAGAGGGACATGTTCCTGCCTATAGCAGGGGGATTGGAACTAGATGATCTTAAAGTTCTCTTCCAATCCAAACCGTTCTATGATTCTGTGATATATTTGGTTGTTGTATAGTTACTGATGTAACACTCGAGCCAAAGGCTGTAAAACTCAATTCAAAGATTCATGCTCAGTTTCTTTTCGTTTTCCTGAATGGAAGCCATCACTCTCACAAAAGTACCCTTGTTTTGCAATTTAGATAATTCAAAGATGAGCAAACAACTGTGTAAAAGGAAAGAACTTGTACCTATCATTTAACTTGTACATGCTTGGTGTATCCAATCTGTTAGGCAGTCCAGATATGAATTTGCTCCCCACAGTAAACATGCCTATGGCTCCTCAGTAGCAAAGAGGTTACTTTCTGTTTCAGCTCTTTTAGTCATTTAGAAATATCTTGCTTATAAATGTAGAATTGTTATGATTGAAGTAGATTTTGCACCAGATACAGAACAAAAAACCTCTCACCTGATTACAGATTTTGCGAAATATAAGATGTATTGACATGTGGATACTTATTAGAAGTTTCTGTGAAATAATCAAATATCATCATATGAAGGGTCCTATACCTCAGCCCACCATTCTCCAGACTGAAGGTGACAGTTTTTCTTATTTTTAGCAAAATTATTTCTATACTTTCAAACTCCATACAAGTCTGTCCTCTTCGGCTTCAGCTCCCACAGGCCACCAGAGGACTTAGAACGATATATAAGTCATACTTGAACTCACTCATTTCATGATAACTCTTGGTAGCCCTCCCAAAATCCAGATGGTAACAGATTTCAATTACGGTTGACATAAAATGGATATGGAACAGATGTGGAAAGCTTAATGTAAATGTGAATACTGGGTTGTCTGAAATACAGTTTGATATTTACTGTACGAGCTATCTTTTAGAAGCAAATTTTTCCTATTACACCCCCAACATTATTGTGCGTTTCTGGTCAAGGAATATGAAGAAATCATCTACATACTGGATTGCATCTGTCACTCATTTCTTGCTGGCACTGTTTAGCTAAACCAGCATTTCACTTACAAGGCTTTTTAAGCTTTTTCTTCTGGCTTGATCAGGGCTCCTCGTGTTGTTTCTGAGACTTATTTGCCACTTGCTTGTCAGCAGCAGATTATAGTGTTTCTCCATCCCACAACTCTACCAGTTACTGTTCCAGTCTTTGTATTTACTACATGATGCAAAGGAAATCTGATGGGCTATGAGATTAAACTTTTCTCTTGCTGTGTTTCTGTTCTCAGCACTCAGTGGAAGCGCACTCTGTTTCAGTTCTCTGGTTCCAGAGAGGAGCCTAAATGTTTTTCAGATTTATAACACAGAGGTTACAAATACCAGGTACAGTAAGGTTTTATCTACAGCTTCATCATAACCATATGTCAAAAGCACTATTATGTTCATTGGGTTTCCAATCTAAGTTACTCTGCCAAATGTTTTCCCAAAATAATTGCAGTCATTATATTTTCTAGCTAAAGTAGTTGCAGTGTAGTAAAGTACTGTGCAAATATCCACAGAAGTTTGCTAGCCAACCCATCTCTTTTGGTTAAATTTCACTACAACATTTTGCATTTTCTTAGATGCAGGCATGATTTAAAACAAAAAACGGGAACTCATCAATCAGAGATTAGAGATTTGTTGTTTTGGTTTTCTTGTTTCTGGTGTGCTTTTTTTTGTTTGGTTGGTTGGTTGGTTGTATTGTTGTTGTTTTTGTTTCTGTTTTTCTTGTTCAAAGCTTTATGTGTACAGATAGTCTGTCATCTCCTCAGAACTTGTACTGTGTACCACTCTGATCACTGGGAGTCCCAGGATAGAAATACTACCAATCTTCAGGATCTACCTCCAACTGACAAAATGATTTTATCCATGTCAGTTTCTGGGTACTGTTGACTAAACCTTCAAGGTCTTGTACTCATCTTGATGATACTGCTCTATTTAGACGTTATGCAACATTTTAAAAACATCACACATACTCAAATCAATTATAGAGATTCAAAGTGAAAGAAAACAACAAAACTATCTAACTACTGGAAAATCAGAAAGCTAGCAGTGTGGATTCACAAGTGCACTGGAATATGATCATCAAAACTACGAAGAGAGGCATAAAGGCACAAGAGAACAGGAAAAAAAGAACAAATGGATAGAGAAATATTTAAAAGCCTCAGAGCAGCAGAGAGGAGGCATATAGTGAGTCTTGCCATTCCGCAATTGGAAAACAAAGGCTAATCTTTTGTCAGGAAATGTGAGATTTACAGGAAGTCCCTGAGATTAGCTGAAGTAGAAGATGGCACATTGGTAGGTTAGGAGTGGAAGGGAAGGGGAATATAAGAAGAACTTGCTATGCACAGTGAGCTGATCCCATAGAAATTATAACAGGTGGCTCTCTAGTTCATGTATATACAGGATTATCAAATCTTATTTGGTATATTCTGGAAAAAAAAATTGTTTAATATGTTTTGGTAAATTATAACACAAATGTAGCAGAAGAAATCTTTCCAATCCTTACTGACAATTTTGGAGACTGTTAAAATCTACTTATACTGAATAAAATTAGTGTCAACTAATCAACCAAGCAAAGGTTTAGTATATGTCCCCAGAGCCTGATAGCATGAATACTGCCTGGATATAGGCTCAGCAGAGTAGTAGGAGAGGAATTTATGGTTGGTGATGATCATACCTCACTGTAGAATAATGATTTGAAACATTCACTATCATGATTGTTGCATGTTAAGGTGCTGTTTCACACTTAAAGCATCTCAGCAACTATAAACCCAGTTTTGTGCTTGACTCGGTGCTTCCCTGTGATGGTCATGCTGAAGCTTGCTCCATTAGGCCCTGCCACCATCTCACTAAAATGGAGGAATAGGAACCATGCCATTGCCTTGCACCAGCAGAAAGTCACATCTGCAGCTCCTTCTTTCACCTGCACAAGCCCAGTGATGGCAAGGATAAAAGCAGTGGCATTGACAGAGGAGTGACTGAAATGTGATGGTGCAAGTACACTGTAGAGAAAGAGGGAACACCTGACTGAAGACTCCAAAGAATTCAAATGACCCACATGAGGTCCTGGCTCTCCAGCAAGGCTAAATCTCTTTAGGAAAGAAGGGGCAGGTAAGGTCAGGGAGGTAAGGAGACAAACATTTCTCCTCCCCTCACACTTAATAGTTTATTTACCAACCCTTATCCAAAAAAAGTCTTAGTGACACATTGTGGTGTTTCGATATATTTGTAATGTCAGCAGTATGAAAGATTCAAGATAGGATCATTAATGACAAAAATTAGGATGCTCTCAAGCCCACAGAATAATGGAGGAGCATTTCTGCAGACCTTACTCCAGCCTGAGATCTGAAGAACGGTATGTGAAAGCTACCTTTACAGCCTTCAACAGGCAGCTGCTGGGCAAGGCTTGGGCCTCAGCGTATTATCTGCATCACCCAACCCACACCCAAGCCTCTTTGTGACTGCAAGAATGAAATGTCCATTGAAGTGCGTTCGTGGAGGGCAATTGATCTGCAGCTGCAATAAGGACCAAGGGCAGAATATTTGTGAGTAGGAGAGATTGCCAGCTTTTTTATTATTAAACTGTTTTAAAATCTGGGGTATCTATTTAACCAAACACTCACAATACATTTTCTATTAAAACAGCTGAAATATAGCATTTCTACAGGGCTGGCAAAAATAAGAAAGATAGAGAGCAGCGGTGTTCTTAATTTAAAATGTAAATTTTTGGCATTGGTAAAGTCCTAACTCCCCTGTAAATTTGGTCCATCTGAGTTTCCAATGAAGTAAACAGGATTTGAAGATGTTTTTTGCCTCACCAGAATGGTGGAGAAATTTATGAGTCTGTGTTCTCAAGCAGTTTGATTTTGCCCACTGAATCTTTTTAAAGCACAATTAACAAACACATTAAGAACAGACAATAAGGTCACCGTAGATAACATCTACAGTAAATATTAAAGAGAATTAGGTCAGAAATAAAGAACTACTATGTTTGTTAAGTCCTGCTAAAAGGACACCCTACTATCTGATGTCTAAACTCTGTCATGTTTTCTGAAAGAGCCTTTTTTTCTCAGTTTCTCCTTAAGAGCTTCTGGAAGCAGCTGCCTGCCCCCTGTTCCTATGCTACATCAACTGGCTTGCAGAGTTCACAGTCAGTTTGGAGAGCACAAAGTGATTGCTGTGTTTATGAAATCCTATTCCTGTTAGTCAAGGAAATGAGCTTGACTCACCAACTTGTTTATGAGTTTTGCTTTATGCAAGCTACTGCTGACCTCAAACTGCTGATCCACCAGCGCTGCTCAAAACATCTGCTCAGAGGTGATTTACACAAGTTTCTGTTTCTGCAGAGCATTCCTCTCTCTTTAGATGTAGGGTTTTTTACACCCTTTCAGTACTGTAGTGAAAGTGACTGGGCTGACAGGCCTCATATGGTTCAGGAGCATAACCACAGCAATGCAGCTCAGCATTTCCTTAACTCTCAGCTCATTAGCCCCATGAGTGAGAGGATGATTTACTCGCCAGAGCACTCCCCTCCTATGCTGGTCCCTGCCAGCAAGCATGCAGCAGCAGTAGTTCTGCCTTTCACTTCAAGAGTGACTCCACTGACTTTGAATTTAATCAATTTCTTAAGAAAAATAGTATATTAGACTTTCATATGCGGGTTTGAAGAGCTAGAAGGTGAACCCTGAAGGACTCTGAAGAAACTGTGAATATTTAAGTGTGAAATGGCCTGAGGTCTCTGTGTCTGAACTGTAGTGAAGTATCTAAGCAGAGAAAATACAAAAATAAAAAGTTGAATAACTTGCAGAAATCTTGGCTTGAAGGTTTATTTTTTGGCTCTATTTTCCACTTGATATGTGCTGGAAAAGTCTGATTCCCCTCTGCTTGACACAGGGACAGAACACGTGATTGATGCTCAGCATGAGGCAGTGTTCTACCTCCCTTTCTCTTAGCTTATCTGAGCCTTGAAACTGAGGCTGAAAGCTAAGGCCATCACAACCCATACAAAATATATTTTAGCACGAGTTGGGTTTTTTGGGGCTAACTGAAGGGAAGTCAGAGAAAAGAAGCCACCATCTATCTTCTGCACATACAGGTCACTGATGAATATGTGATAGAAAAAAATTACATGTATGAATGTACAGATAAATGACTTGTATGCATGTGCAAGCTTATACAACTTTGAATTTGAGCCCATTTTCAAATGCTTACTTCTGGGGATTTTAGCTTCTTAGGTAGGCATAACAATATCACAGACTGATGGATAGTACGAAAAGAAAAGAGCAAGGAAAAAGAATCAGCGATTGTCAACTGTTTTGCTTTTCTGAGGCCTGAACTCTCATTTTCCCTTCTAGAGAATAAAAACATTCAAGCTAATTATATCCTTTTGGTCTTCATAAAAGGAATGTACTGTGGGTGCTGCAGAAAGATGTTTAAATAAATTTTCCTTTCACCCCCCATAGCGGATTTATCTTGTTTTCAATTTTCTATCTGCCTTAGCACTGCAAGGACAGTGGGACAGCTGGATGGCAGGACAAACTGTCCCTCTCTGCTCTAGCCGACCCACTGTTCCTCCATGCACTGGCACCAGTGCCCAGCTGACCTTACAGTAAGTCAACTCAGGGACTGAAACTGGCAGAAAACCAGGTGTGCAAAAATAGTTTTCTGCTGGAAGGCTGTGAAGAGTGTCAGTGCTATGGCAGGGAAGGTAGGGGTGATATTCAGTAGGTCAGCCTGAGTGGTGGTACCTTATGCCAACTCACGCTGGATATAATTCTGTTGTGCAACATCCATTTTCTAGGGCTTGCAAGTTCTGAGCATGCTAGAAGCGCCTGGAGAGCCGCTTCTGACACCGCAGCGAATGGCATAAATATAGCACGAAGCCAGCCTGCACAGGGCTCGTATTGAGGTGCTGCGTCACCAGGCTGCCATCTACAGAATGTGCTCTGGACTGCTGACAAGTTCCTGAAGGACAGTGCAGAAAGCAGGTCACCGTGTGCCAGGCTCGTCTGCTTCCAGCTGCTGAATCAAAAGCAGAGCTGGAGAGCAGGAACCCAGTCTATCTGTTGATCCGAACCAGCTGTACCCATTGGTGTTGTGGCTGCACAGACACAACAGCTGTGAAAAAAAGGCTTGCATGGCTCCTTATTGGGACAGCTTCTTCTCAGTGCCTCCCATGTTTGGAGCTTTGGGCAAGCATTTAGTACAAGAAACTCAAAAGGAGAAATGAAACAACACAAGAGCTCCTTTAGACACAGTCTGTGTTCTCACTTCTACATCAATCCATTCAGGCCCATACAGCTCTTTTTCTTCTTGGCTGGGCCTCTCTTAGCTCTCTGCTTCCCTCCACCCCCCCTTAACCATCATCAGGCCTCAGCCTTCTCCAAAGCCTCCAGGATCGCCTGCACTGTCCTCTCTCTGTCCCTCAGAGCCGCTCCTTCCAACTTCATCATCAGATCAGCAATCGGCAGGTCTGCCTAGTATTCTCAGGCCTGAGGCTGCACCTACAGTATCTGTAAAGGCCACCAGGCCCAGT
>JAOWBP010052689.1:0-12489 GCA_028571105.1 Tragopan temminckii
AACTGTTATCTGGCCAAATCTGCAGTGCTGTCCCATCGGGGGAAAAATATCTTCCTGATCCTTGCTGTTGATCAGCTTGTGTCCTGGAGCATGATAATTGCTCACTCCTGTTATTTTTAAACCTGACTAATGCAGCTACATATGTTGTTCTTCCTTATATAAACACGTAATCCTTTTTTAATCTTGCTGAAAAATTTGTCTGTATAATATCTTGTGGAAGAGAATTCTGCCAGCTGATTTATGGATAGCATTAGGAAAGGTCTCCTGACAGGCACCAACATTTGCTGCTTCTCATATGGAGATGCCCCTCGGTTCTGTTACGTAACAGACTGCACAAGGGGCTTACTTAATTTCCATTCTATTTGTTTTATACATCTCTAATCCCTTCTTGCTTTTATTTCGAAAATGAATAATCGGTCTTTAAAATATATCTTTGGTAAATCCTCCTCTTGTCTGCCTGCAATCAGTTTTCACTTCTGGAGTTCAGTTTTGTTCCGGTTTTGCTACGGAGATGAGAAGATCAGAGAAGAACAGTGCATTAGTGTGAAAGCAGTGGCAGATTTACGTAATACCACTTTATTCTTATTGTGCTTTGTTTATCCTTCATACATCCCAGCACAATTTTCATTGTCCTCTGCCTGTGCAGGAAGCACTTCTTCATAGCATGCTTTCAGCTGATGGATGGATTTCGGAGTGTCCCAAGCCGCCACCTTGCCCACACAGGTGGACATGCAGTGGGTTCCATCTGCTTTCCCACTACAGGAGTGGCCCAGAGCTTTTTCAGAGCTGCTCATAAATGGGTTCATAAGCAAGCTTGTATCCCTTTGTTTCTTTGTTCTGCAGGAGGTAGGAAGTAAGCATCATCAGCATCACGTTTGCTCCTAATCCTTGGAGCACCCTGCTACTTGTACGTGCCCATTTTATGATCTGGCACTCTTCCCCCACCTGTCAGAGCCTCGCAGCATCCCTGGCACCTGAAAGAATTTTCACTTAGCTCTATTTTTTTTTCTTGCTTGCTGCTTATGAGCAACTTTAAGAAAAGAGATGCTTCATAACGAGCAGCAGTTGGGAGGCAGTTCTGCCGCCGTCCGGAGCCATCAGAGTGTTATCTTTGTAACTCATCCAATCCTTCCCCTCTGAGAGAACAAGTCTCGCTGCTCTGGAAATGAAGTTGCCCACCTGCTGTTATTAATAATGCATTAGTGCTCCTCATCAAGAATCATAAATGTTCAAGACACATCGCAAGCTTCCAGAAGACAATGTGTTTGCCTCCAGAAATGCACAGCGCAGGTAGCGGTGCTCACAGCACAGTATGTAGGGCATTCCTTAGCATCACCCATTTCACTCTGGCTTTTGTGCTTTTGAAAGTTCTGCTAATAACACTGCATTTTATCGATTGATAATTCCTATTATAGTTATCTTTATTTTCTGTTGGTTCCTGGGTGAATTAACCTTTGACTTCTGTAACGACAAAGAGATCCATTATTTATTATGCGTGGTCTGCTCTCTCTGAAGTGGAGAACCAGTGCTTTTCTTCTGTGTCCCTTTTCCGTTCCTCTCCCCCAAGCCCATGGCTCCGGGAGGGACTTGAGCTTTGTCCTGTTAGATGACAACCATCATATCTCTTTCTTCAGGCATCATTGCGTTGAGCTATTAGAACCAAGTATTTAGTGTTGCAGTAAGCATCTAAGACAAATATCTAGTCAGTAGGATAGGAAGTAGGGTGTTACTGCATTGTTTCTTAACAATATGAACTGTATTAATGTTGGCAGAAGGAAAAGAAAAATAAACTTTTTCTTAAGCTAGACTGTGTTTGTTACAGATTTGTTTTTCATCCCTGCATACCTTTCATAGCTGTAGTCAGCATTTAAAAGGATTTCCTTTGGCAAATGGAGCCGAAAAGCTCTGCTCAGATCTGGCATGTGAATTACTCGTGCTGCTCCCAGGTTGACCATCTGTAAGCACTGCCAGCAAGGTGCAGAGAACAGGTATTCCAAATGCTGTGTTTTGAGGCTTTCCAGTAAGCGTGCTCTTTGTTTGATGAGTTTTTATTATTAAGTATGTTCTTACCCTTTTTTTCTTTGTGCTCTGGGTAGCCTTGTTCAACCAGAGATAAGGAATAATCTCTTAAGGAATAGATGATGTTCAATTAAACCCAGAACATGTTTCACTAATGTAAAAGCAATGCCAATTTAAAGTCGTGCGTGCACACAGAAATGAATCTTCACGGTCCCTCTCCGAGTGGGATTTGGAGTGACTCAATACCAATACTTTTTCACCCCCGCTGAATGGGGTCAGCTTTGTCTTATTTGTCCTTAAGGGGAGAAAACCATTTTATTTCGTGTTTGCAATCTGAGTAGCCTAAGAGGTACTGGAATGAAGCCAGAGTCCACCAGATCTGAATCCCTGTAGCTGGATTTGTTACCTTTTGTGCTGAGAGGTCAGAATATATGAAAGTGCCTTTGAAAGTGCTTTACATCTTCTACTTGAATTCCAGCAATGGCCCCAAGAGAAGCACAAGAGCATCTATTGATTACAGGGTTTTTTCAAAGGCACTTTTCAATTTCAGGACCAAGAAAAGTGCAGGAACATGGGTAGGGTTTGAGTAGCATATTCAGCTAATAACACTTTCTCCTTTCTGACAGTGACTTCTCTCCCTGCACGCTAGGTTGTTTTTTGTTGTGGGATTTTTTTTTAGGTTTTTTGGGGGGGGTTGTTTTGGGTTGTTTTTTTTTTTCGTGTAGGGGTATCTTGGTATCTTTTCTTTTACACTTTATTTTCTGTTTCAGTAGAAATAGCAGCTTTCATCCCTCAGGAGCCTGCTGGCTGGCAAGCCTCAGCAACTGAAGGGCAGCCTTAGATGTAGCACTACGTCTAGATGCAAAAAACACACTCATCCTTCCCTTGTCCCATGTGGCATCATCCCATAGGCCACGTGGCATCCATATTTCTCTGAGCTGCCCGTGGGCTGTGGTGTCAGTGAGCAGGTTGTTCCCTACACAATATTTAGGAGAGGACGATCTGCATGTGCTTGGTATCCAGCCAGCTTTAGGTATGAATAAGATTTTAGTAATGTATCACCCTCCAAATCCAATGAAGCAGCGTTAAGGAGTGCAAGGAGATGGAGAATTCGTGCAACTTGTACATCAGCCTCTATGGAGGGCACAGTTTTGGGAAGGATTAGGTTATAGGTGTGGAAGAAGGGAAAACTGTAAAAGAACCACGTGTAACAGAATGAGGAAAGGCAGTGGGGGTTGAGAAAGGATGTGCATGTTTAAAAGGAAAAGGATAGATTTTTTTTTTATTTTTTATTTTTGAAAGACATACTGAAAGCTTGGGGAGATAATGGCAAAAACAATTGGAAAATTGATTTGGAGCTGCTTGTAGATGAACCTGGACAAATGCTGGCTTTGCCATTTGGAGCAACTTCGTCCTCCAGCAGCTCTGATGAGAACAGGGTGGTAGCCCTCTCCTTTGGATGCCATCAATAACCCTCATTTTCTTCTTGAAGAGGTGAAAGAGATACAAGATTTTTCAGACTAAAAGATTGCAGATAATGTTTTCTTGTGTTATGTTGGCCTAATTTGTACTAGTCTGTAAAATGAACAAGTTGGATGCTTCCATCTGGTCGAGTCACCTGCAGCCAATAAAACACTCCTGCTTTGTCGGTGTTTTCTGCGTAGGGGGGAACAGGAGACCTTGTCTGTCTCCAGTTTGCTGAGCTCTGTATTACAGCAGGCAGCTGTGGGCAACATCTGTCACCCGCCCCAAATGCAGCTGAAGGGTTTGCCTTACAAATTGTGTTCAAAAGTGGCTGTGCTCGATTTCTAGCTTAGAGAAACATCGAGGATGGGATGAAGGGCTAGCCCCAGCTGGCTGTTGCTGTCACTAGACCTTTACAAGGCTGGAGATCTGCTAGGTCAATCCACCCAAAGAAAATTCATTTTGAGCAAATTCTATCAACTGGCCTTATAAGGTTCTTAACAAACATGGTTTCACTTGCATGCATTCGGTATATCTCCTGACAGCAGCACTCTGTGCAGCTGTTCTGTGAAGGAGCGGGATGGATTCAGCCAGAAAAATGCTGCTTAATCCTATGGACCTTTATATTTGCTTTGATCGTGCCAAAGAATGTATATGCATGCATGCTTGCAGCCCCTGGAAATATTTTGATAGGATATGTCTTTGCATGTTGCATAAAGTAATTCAGAGAGATACAGGAGCCTTTTGATCTTTTGTATAGTAGTTGTAATTCATTGAAACGCACCTGCAGCATGAGAAGTGCTAATTATTGCAATTTGAAGCTGTCACATACTGGAACTGTCATTAACAACGTAGTCCTGCCTTTCTTCCTGCCCAGAGGAATCCCAATACAGCACGTTCCCCACAATCAGCAGGAATCACTGCCGAGTTCGGACTCGGTGACGGCGCACTGATTGATTTATTACTGGCATCTCACTTGTATGACTTCTCATTTCAGGGCTTCTTCAGTAAACGTCTGAAAGGGTCCATCAAGAGGACAAAGAGTCAGTCGAAGCTGGACAGGAACACAAGTTTCCGCCTCCCATCCCTCCGCAATGCTGATGACAGGTAAGGGTCAGTGCATCTCCCCAAGCAACCTTGCCTTATCCAGAGGCACTTTGTGAAAGCTACGTGCAGCATGCATTTCAACTTGTAAAGGGAGAGAAAGGAAGAGTTGTGGTTTTTTTGTTAAGCTGGCAGATGGATGGTTTTGGAGCTGAATGGTATGTTAGAGGTTGTTTTTCTAATTTACTATACATTGTATCTGTGATTCTATGATGCACCATAGACATAGGACTGAAATCTTTTACTGCAGTTAACAGCTGACAAAAAAAAAAAGTTCATTTTAAGCATCTAGACTCAAATACCTTCATCTGCATCTGTCCCAAATAAAGTGCATACTTGAAATTTCATGATACAGTACCACTGGATTGATTGGCTCTTACAGAACCTTGCCTCGATGCATACAGCGCTGATCTGCAGATCAGTGCAGTGGCCAGCGTGAGGATTGTGCTGGTGCAAGCAGATCAGTTCAGCTAGCACAGGCAGAGTCCAGGGATGTGCGGTGCAGTTCAGGTACATTAAAAGTCCTTGCTAATGTCAGGAGATGCTGTAGCTGCTGCAGTGCGGAGTCCTGCAGGAACAGATGGTCTGTTATGCAGAAAACTGGAAAACTTGGTAACTCCTGTCCATCTTGGTACATTCTGCTTGTTTTGCTTCTGTCTGCTGGTTCAGGCTTGAGTGGATTGTATGTGAGGCAAGCAAATGCTCATCTTACACGTTTTTTTCCTAACTACTTATAAAGTGTCTTGATTGTCTTCATTAAACATTGCTGTGTGTTATATTCCACAGCAGCCCAGCAGGAGAACTAGAATGAGTGCAAAATAAGTTGCCCTGTACTTAGGGCTGTGACAGGCTTCTCCGATTTTATACCGTTTAGTGCATTTTCCCTTCTTCTGTAGCTGAGCTGAATTCATTAGTTGCATCTGTCATGCTGTGCTGCTTCAATCAGTGGCCCTATCTTCCCCAGCTGAAAGGCAGCACCATAAAATCACGGAGATAGCAAGGCTTTGGGTGTTGGGGGTCTTGTTAACTGCATGAGTTAAGAACAGACTGTTGTTGCTCCTCAGTCATGGCAACATCCACCTCTTCTGTTTGAAGTCCAGTTTGTGGTAGGTGGTTTTTTGGTTTGTTGTATAACTGCCTATTTTCAGGGAGTTGCAGCTTTGCTAAAAAAAGCAACTTAGTGAACAAAAGCACGTGAAATAATGCCACCCTGTGATAAAGTACCTGTTATTTTTGCTGTTGTTGGCTTGATGTTTTGTAATGCAGAAAAGTTTTTGCCATAAATAACGTATTTGCCTTTCCCTCGCTTGGTTCTCACACGAAACATGGACTGATGATGCTTTCTGTTGTACTGTAAGGGAAATGCTATCACTTTGGGTAAGCCAATAAATTTAACTATAATTAATATGTACAACTTGAAGAAATAAACACAACAAAGCCACCTTCTCTTTCAAACCAGTTCACTCATTCCTCCTCGCTGTTGTGGACGTGAGTTGTGTCACCTAGACCCCAGTAACACATGGATTTTCTCTGGCTGTTTCAATAGAATAAGATCACAGAACCACAAGTTGGTAGGGACCTCTGGAGATCATGCCCTGCATGGTGATGGCGTTAGGCACAGCTGGTCATGTCAATCCTCTCAAGTCTCCTAGGCATGGATTTAACGAGCCCAGAGAACTTCCAGTGGCAGAGTCCATGCACAATTTTGGGTGACAGAGCCTTGGAAAACCTCAGGATGTAGGACAGGGACAGGCTAGAGGTTGCACTTTCCATCCTGCCATGGTTCTGCTCTGGCCTCCTACACTGAGCAGCATCTCAGCGCTGGAGATGGAACTCCTTCTGTGTTCTGGGTGTTCTGTGCCTTGATACCATCACTTGCTACTAATGGAAGTAAGCATTTTTGATAATGAGTTCATGCAGTCCTCCTCCTTTCAGAGGTATGTGGGCTGAAGTGAAGGGAGGGCAGAGCTTGGAGGCAAGGGGGGTCATCTCAGAGTTGCCAAGCTACATAGAAAGCAAGCTGAGATAAAGTTTATTTGGAGATGAGCTTTGCACAGATGACAGTGGCTGTTCCAGAGCATGTTTATGTTTGTGAAGCGTGGTGGTGCAGGTGAGGTTCATGAACTGCTGATAAGTTGTTCTTGGATGGAAAATGCCACAGCACCACTCAACTTTGTGGCTTCCTGTGGGTGAAAAGATTGAGAGCTTTATGGAGTTCTTTGCATCTGTGATCTAATCAGTGCACAAATAGAACACAGCAACTTTGGAAGAACGTGGCTGGAGCTTTTCTAATGCTATTTCTAATTTTGCAAATAAAATCTTCTCAAATAAAGGAAAATAATTTCCAAGTGAAACTTGGCAACAGTTTCTCCATTCCCTCATATACCTTTCACTGTGTTATCTACAGGTGCCTGAAAAATGCAATTGGTGAACAGACCAGCGGGAAAAACGACTCAAAAACCCCCTAAAATGAGGAAAAGATTAGTATGCTGGGAGATGAGCTGGAGGGAAGAAGGAAGCTAATAAAAGATTGATTAACCTTTAGAATTACGCTCTTATTTGGGATCTTTCCAAAGGAACAAGTCAGCTACACCTGTGTGTGCATGAAAGAAGGTAGCACACAGCAGCTGGCTCTGAACTCACAAGAGGGAATTGCCATTTTCCCACCTCCTGCTCTGCTTGCTTTCTGTATGAGGCTTGATCTGTTGCTCTGCAAATGTCCCATAGCTGCCCCAGTGAGTCAGCCCTTTCCCACTTGGAGCCGGCAGTGCTGGGTGATGTCATGGTGCCGTGCTGGCTTTCAGGGCCAGATGGACTGATAGCATCTACCTTTTCTTGCTGTGACAAATACAGAGCCCTGGCTTCAAAGAAAGTATTATGTAGCTTTATAAATTAAAACGCTGGAAAGTTGGAAGGGAGTAGAGGCTGCTGGCACGTTGTTTTTCTCATTCTTTTGAGGTGTTTGGGTCCTGCTAAGAAGCAGGAGATGCTTACAGGTAAGTACCTGCAGAAAGCTGAAATAAGGAAGATCACGGTGCGCGTTAAGGTTTGGGATAGAGTAACACTGCACACCACTCCAGGTGGTGACAGAGGATGGACGCTGTCTGTTCAGAGTCAATTTAAAGTAGAAGGGATTCAGGAATGCTGTAAGGGAGTGCTGGAGATAACTTGCGGATATTTTCGTAATCAGATTTGGCGTTCCAGCAGAAAGCAGTTGGCCAATCTACTTTGTTTTTCTGGGTTTTAAACTTCAACTGGCTTAGGTGGGGGGTGGTGGAGAAAACTGGCGTCCCTGCAGAATTGAGCCCGCTGTGGCTGGTAGCTGAGTGTTGTGCATGAATCCACAGCCTCTGTAACGCACACCGCTTCTATTACTCCACGTTCTGCCTGTTGAAAACTCATGTTTAGCCTTCACAAGCCACTAACATAAGGACCCTGCTTGCTTGTGGCATTGCCAGACTGGCACGAAGCTCTCAGACATGTGGTGGCACAGCATCTCGGTGGGCTATCGGCAGCTGTTGCCACAAGTCTCTCTGGCACCACAGATCATCCTTCACTGCCTTTCTAGCCTGGTTCCCACCACGTTCTTTGGGCTCTCCAACCCATGCATTTCTCTCTTGGGTTGTTTCTGTCAGTACTACATAGAAAAGCATGAGGAGGAGTAAAATTGTAAGGAGGGACCACATGAGTGTCTTCAGTTGGGGCAACTGGGGAATGTGTCCCCAGCTCTCACCTCCATCTGATGCCTGGAGAGGGAGCAGAGATTGCTGAGACCGGCTGCATGTGCTCTCAGCGACTGCGGCAAAGCTGTGCAGACAGCTGGGAGGGTTTTGTCCTGTTGGGATTTAGTGACACGTGGGAACCCTCCTGATGGACTAAAAGTCATTCTATGGCATTATCCGATGGTGGTGGCCGAGTGCAGGTCCTGCTCCGCGCTCCCTCAGGATGGGCTCTGGTGGGCGGCAGGGCAGCGGGTAGCCATGGCTCTGGGCTTCATGGTGAAGCGGCACCGCTGCTCCAACGAGGGCTTCTTCTACTTTCGGTGAGTTGTGCTCCTCCCTCCTCGCTTCTTCGCCTCCTATTCCTGCGTTCTCATATTTGTTTGTTGTAATTTAATCCCCCTTTTTAAAAAAAATAGGTGGGTGATTTTTGTTCCGCTTGAGACTCGAGGATAAAATCTGTATTATGCAATGCATTATTAAGGCTCGACTCAGTCAGAGCTTGTATTCATTCAGCATATCTCTTTCTGTCTGCACGGGAAAAAGGGAGGAGTGGTTTGTTTCCAGAGAGACGTCTCCTGTTTGGAGTGAGACAGATTTCTTTCAGCCGGTTTTTTTGGTTCCTCGTGCAGCTGTTTATTTCCAAGTGAAAACTGAGCAACATCCCAAGGGCAGCCCGTCTGTTGGAAGCCATCGCCCTGTCCTGCTGCGGGCTCCACCAACCCCTCGGTGCAAGCACACCCCAGGCTCCTCCAATATAAATTGCTGGCGTCTGGCTTAAAAAACAGTGATAATGGTGAAACTGGTTGGACTTGTAGAATTGTTGTCCAAGTCATAGGGTGTTTTGCTAATAGGCAGCTGGATAATGAAGCTGGGTGTGGTGTGCTAGCAGAATGAACGCCTGCACGGGGAGCCCACTGCTGCTGCCCTGCCGTCCTGTTGCAGACCATGCTGCCAACACTGGGGTGCGGTTCAGCAGAGCTGGGATCCCAAGAGCAGCGCTGAGCAGAGCAGAGAGCTGCTGCTGTGGCTTTGCGAGGGGTTAAGTACTGAATTCAGCTTTGGGTCTTTGGGCTGAGCAAAAAACTCGCTTTAGAATTCTTTGCCTTCACACCAGTTTGCGTTGATAAAGGAAACGTAGATTGTGGGACTCTACTCTATTCCTCGGTAGCTCCTTTCTCTATTTCTATACGTTTTTCTGTTTTTTAATATCTATCTTCTGGATTATTGATGACCGCACGTTTGTTTTCCAGGCAATATAGTGCTCTCCCTGGTAAGCTCGGTAATTGGAAGTCTTTTGTGCTTTTTTGTTTGGCTTTTAAATAGGTCAGAATCAGCAGGAGAGCTTCATAACCAGAGAGCAATTAGGATTTAACCCTTTATCCTGCACGTCTTATAGACAGTAGAATGCAGCCTGTTAAAAGGCTGACACCAAAACCTGGAGGAGCTGAGCTCCTTGCTTACAAGCAAAGTGTTCCCGCAGCAGCAGGACTGAATTTGTGCGCAAGGAGAGAGTGTCAGCCAGGGCTGTGTGGTGCTGCTGTTGGAAGGGCTTTTTGCTGCTGCTCGGTCAGCGCTTCAGGGCATTACCTGGGCTCTGACTTAGGAGGAATTTGCGCAGCTCTTCCGATTGCTGCTCCAAAATATATGAAGCAAGGTGAGGAGCTCAGAGCAGTCCTTGAAAAGCATCTCTTCCACCTGCTTTTCCCATTGGAAAGGAGTTGTGGAAAACAGCTATGTGGGAAGCGTCAGTGCTGTTGGTAACTGTTTGCTCTGAACTCGTGCATCATCTTTAGTGATCCTTTGCTGTGTGCAATAGTGAGCAGAAAAAGCATGGCGAGGAAGTTTGTCACCTGAGGTTAATTGTATTGTAAATCAGGATTTGGGTTGTTAATGGAGCTGTTTAGCAGAAACAGATTTGGACAAACAACCCTTCCCCCACCTCGTGCATGCGTGATCTTCCTGTTTACAGTAATCTGCTTCCCTGGGATTACTTCTCTTAGCAGAGACTCCGAGCAGCGCTGATGTTACCAGCAGCTCCCTAACTAATATGGGAAAAGACCCTGTTAATCTTGCCCCTTTGCTGGGCACTGGAAACAAGTCTGTGACTTTGACTTATTAACTCTGCCCCTGTGCAAAAGGGAAGCCTGCAAGCAATTCTCCTTCACTCTTACTGATGGCTTCAGAACGTCAGATGTGGCTTTTAAGAAGCAGAGAACTATTATTTCCCTGTAATTATTGCTTTTATTGATTGGGACGTTTCTGATTTAGGCACATATCAATGATTTGCATTGCAGATCTATCAATAGGTGAAATATATATTGTGGGGATTACAAATGTGTATATTTGTGTTCCTAAATGCGTGTGGTTGCCTCTAACCAACAGCTTTCCAACATTGCTGCGGTCTTTATGGAAGACAAAGTGCCAATTCTAAGCCACTTAATCAGTTTAATGAGCTATTTAAGTACGGTAGCTTCAAGGAGCTGCTCGAACAGATCGGCATTCCTCCGCCGCTGGCTCCTGAGCCAACACAACCAACCTTCTGCAGCTGGTCTGCAACAAAGCGCATGTTCAAAGCTAACGAGTTGAGCAGAATAGATGCTCCTGGGAGGTGTAACTCTCAAGGTGGGATGTGGAGGCACTTTGGACAGCTTGTCATGTACCCCCCTCAGCCCCCACCCCGGCCCCAAAGGCTGCTTGGAGGTGTTTTTGGAAGATGCCTCGCTCTTTCTGCTGTCCTTCACTGTCTGGGTCTCATTAAACTCATTGCAGGAAGGGAAGAGGAAGGACTTTGTCCTTTTTGGAAAGGTCACCTTCACCACATCAGCAGAGCAGGCTCCCCGAGCTTCCCCTAATCTCCTAACAGAGCTGTGCCATGGCAACACGTGCCAGGAGCCTCTTCGTGGCACCCCTGGGGCAGCACACAGTGAAGGCAGTGCTTACAGTGCCAAGGCAGCTCTCCATGCCTCAGCACATCCTCCTGGCACAGTGCTCCTCGGAAATCCGGGACCTGAGGCTTGAGGAACAGCTCCTCCTGGATTTTGGGCCTCCCTTCCTCTCCCAGCAGGATCTGTTGTCTGAGATGTAGCCCAGGGAACCGGGCTCGAAACGGAGGACTCTGACATGTGGCACCGCTATGCTTTGGGGATGCACCGCTAAGTGGCTGCACAGTTGTTTCATGTAGGTGGGCTTGATTTGTCTTCCTCCAAGTGCAGCCTCTGCTGAACAGGGATTTGCAAAATCTCATTCTTTCTCCTTTATTTGGTGCTCTTCTTGTCTTTTTTTCCCTCTCCCCTCCTCTTTGTGACCACTGCGTGCTTTCCTTCTGTCCAAGGAGCTGAGGCTGGTGGTAGCTGCAGGCTCTCAGCCAGCTTCCCTCCATCATGCACCAAAGTACTCGGCCAGGGCTGGAATTGCTGAGAGTTTGGGGCAGGGATAGAAGCCAAGTGACCTCAGCAGCGCTTTCTTGAGAGGAGAAATTAGAGAGGATTTTGCAGAGATGGTATTAAAGTGGTGTATTGTGGTGTGTTTATTTTAGCTGTGCCCTACCTTAACTGCAGCGAGTGTTCAATTATACATGGCTGAGGTTTGGGGTTTGCGTTGGTACAGCTGCTGCTGGAACCTGTTATAACAAAGCATGCACAGTGCA
The DNA here is from genome assembly GCA_028571105.1 of Tragopan temminckii. Classification (NCBI taxonomy): domain Eukaryota; kingdom Metazoa; phylum Chordata; class Aves; order Galliformes; family Phasianidae; genus Tragopan; species Tragopan temminckii. The sequence continues at coordinate 11,956 of JAOWBP010052689.1, forward strand.
GCCAAAGCATTTGTACCGGTGCTGCTGTTTTGCATTTGAAATCAGTGTCTTTGTAATGTCCCACTGATGAAAGCTTTTTGCTGCCCGCATTTGGGTCATTTAATATATTAAATGGGAACAAAGTTCTTCCGTGTTCGATACATCTTATTGTACGTGAGTCTGCTAGAATACCTTCAGCACTTCATTTTGCACAAAAGAGCATTCAGCTGAACTCTGCCTGTTGCTTTTTGTGATTCCTTCATGATACCCATGTTCTTGTTAAACTGCCACAGGCTGCCCTGTGGTGGGGTCAGCATCCCTGGAGGTGTTACGGAACCGTGGGGATGTGGCACTGAGGGACGTGGGCATGGTGGGGATGGGTTGGGGTTGGACTTGGGGATCTGAGGGGTCTTCTCCAGCCTTAATGATTCTATGGTTCTGCGCCTTCAGAGATGAACAGATGTAGTACCAACGTGAGCTTGAACATCTTACAAAATGAGAGCTGCCAGGTAAACAGCTCCTCTTCTGCTGAGCTGGGACAGGTGCTCTCCTTCA
>JAOWBP010052690.1:0-12488 GCA_028571105.1 Tragopan temminckii
TGAATTCACAGTTTTCAAATCACTGCATCAGGTATACTGCAGGTGAAGGAGTTCTACGTTTGCTCCTCGAGCCAGGCCTGACAGTCTGAATACCCACTAAGACGGGAGATGTGGAACCTCCAAGTGAAACTTCTGAGGAGAACAAGGCAGATGAAAATTAAGGAATACCACAAGACCATGTTTATTCTCACTGAATCTTGAACTACGGGAAATTCCTAAACAGTGGAAAAAGAAATAATCTCTGAAAATGACTTTTAAAAGCTACGTGCATGATGCAGTTTGAGGTGCAGGGCAGACTGGAATACAGAACTCAACTACAAGCAGCTCGTGCAAGACTTCCAGTGCTCCTGAGTAGCACTCTAGTCAGAAATGGAAGTAAGAAACTTTGCATCAGTGAAGATGACCTATACAAAGAGGTAAATAGAAACACCCTGCACTATGCAGAACAGCTGAGATACAGACTAAAGATTTGGAACTCACTGCCTGTTTTTTATGTGAGCCTAAAGACCAGTAACTGGAATAAAGACACTTAGGCTGTTTTTCCCTTGATCCTTGTATATTCTGTGCTACCTAAGAAAGCTGTGGTCTAAAGCTTTTTGAAGGTCTGCATCTGCATGACTGTCTGCTTTCACTGCTGCAGGATAGACAGCTAAATGTACATCCAAAGTATTCATAAGACTAAAGCTTGGGCGTTCAAACCACAGGGCAGTCTGAGGTACAAAACAGATTCCAGAGTCCCAGTTCAGCAGGGCAGTAAATCCTGCACCTCTGAAGCTGCTAACAGACAGCTCCTGTATCTACAGGGAATGACGGAGAAGAATGAAGCTACTAATAAACAAGAAACCCGTGAGCAGGCCAGGCCTGCTGTGTGTAATCCAAACAAAGCAGTCAGTTCACCTGGGCTTCACTGAGGTTACCTACCAGAAGAATCAATGCCCCACACTCAGTATGCAAGTTCTTGGTAAATCCAGCAGTCAATGTACATTCCTGTATAATTCCACCTGGGTATTTTAAAGGCCGTGCTAAAGCACCACACCCTGGAGTCAGCCAAACCTTTTCATCTATAAAATAAACATTTAGACAAATCAACAAGCAGACCTAGAATCACATTAACTCAAAGAAAAAGATGAAGTCAAAGAGGTCGGACTGCTTTTAGTGCCTGTATAAACTAATTTTGTGGAACTGTGCTGCGGAATCAAAATCTCCATCTGGTGAGAAGATTTAGACTGTGTGTTCACGTAGCACACAGATATAGCATTTTCCAATATCATGTGAGCAATGATCCGCAACAGTTTATTGCAACAAGGCTACCTGCAGCCCATTGCTGTGCAAGCCTACCTCTGAAATTCGCCTTCTCTTGACTGCTGCTCAGTTACAACGTAAGTCACATCAGAGCAACATTAAATGGGCATAACCACAGAAACCACATTAAAAAGGAGAATTATTCAGCAGTTAACAGTGATAAAAGATATAAGAGAATGAGGTTTTCTTGTTTATTCACACCTCATGAACGCAAGTGTGAATAAGGTAAAATAAATAGAAAACTAGCAGAGAAGATGAAGGTGGCATCACAAAAATATACATGCAGTGGAAAAAAATAGCCCCAGGAAGATGACTGAATAGCTCCAGTCTGACCATGGGAACCAAGGGATGAAACAGAAGCAAACACCATCTGACTAAAGCAGAGCATCATAAGTGCTGGTGGCAGCAGAGAGGAGCAGTGATAAGACACTGTGTTCCCAGAGTGGTCTCCACAAGCCCTCCAGCAAGAACAGCAGTATGCTGGGATCAGGAAGGAGAGAGTATGCACCTATCTACATAGCAGCTTTACTCAGGTGCTAGGGAAGCATATCTTGAGTCTGGTGAGGTCAGGAAATGAATTGTGAGTGGAGAACAAATGATGAATAATCAATGCTAATTAAAGAAGCAGCTCCCTGAGACACATCCAGTGCACTGGGCACTGCAAGTACAGCACTCAGTGACAGTGACCATTCCCCAGCACTACTGTTTTCAGGGCTACATCTCTTTTCTTAGTGCAGTGAGCTTTGTGAATCACTCAGCGATTCACTCAGTGATTCACAAATACTTTTGTTTCAGTTGTCTTACGCTTTGCTTGCAATTGATGCTAAAATCTTCTATCTACAGTTCTTGAAACACAAATAAAGGATCCTGAAGTACAACAACATATATAGAGTGGTTACAAAGAGAGAAGAATTTTCATACTTATCAAGTCTGTGAGATACATAAAATTAATACTACAGCAAAAGTACCTGCTTAGCAAAGCATGATTTATGAACAGAAACAAGTCGATCACGCTTCATCCTCTACTCCCATCTCCGTGTCAGAAAAGCCAATTCAACAAAACGCTTTCCAGGCTTCTCTTTCCAAATTTAGGTTCAGCTTGCTTCCTCACAGACAAGTGTCAATCAAGAATTAATGCCGACTTTTTGGATAGCCAGATTGTAGGTGGAAATAGCTGAAGTTCAGAGTAGAAGTCAACAGAAGCAGTCAGCTTGGAAGAAACAGTGGCACATGTAGTTGGAGGGAAACTGGTAATGAAATCAACCAGCATGATACACTCGCAAAGCCTGAAAGCATTTTAACATAAGCAGAAAACACAAAAAGTGTATTTATTTTAAATATCTTGTTTAGTCACAACAAGAAATTTCTTGTTCTTGAGTTCAGTTCTCATTTGCAACCTTTTATGCTTTGGAATTCAAATAGCCTCAGCACCACTAATTCTCATCCAGCAAAACCATCCCATGGGATACAGTGAACACCAGACAACCACCCAAAATGCAGCATGGACAGATTGAGAGGCCAACATTCATCTCGAGCTTTCTGCACAAGCACCCTTTTCATCCAGAGTGATCCAGAACATTCAGACCCAAACATTACAGCCACTAATCATGTCAGCACTGCGGTGTTACTTTACAGCAGTACTCAGATACCGCCTCTTTCATCTGTCCTCTGGTACAGAGGAAAGACATTAAAAATAGAAATAGGGCATATTTTTAGTGTTGCAGTGGTGTTTACTGCAATTCAGGAGAAACAACAGTATTTAAAACTATTAATTTTTCTAAACCATGATGAAGTATTCATGACATTTATAACTGATACGTACTCCTTATTATCAAAAGAACACATTCATCCCAAAAATTAAATCACACAGAAGAAACTACAATTCAGTTAAAAGCAGCAGAACAAATTGCAGCAGGTAAGTAATACTGCCAGTTCTAGGGATTTATATAGAAAATAAATGCTTATTTACTTTTATGTCCTGGGGCTTCCTTATTAATTAGATACATCACCTCAATCTTGCAATCCCTCAATAGCATATTAAGGATTTTTTGTTGTCATTAAATGGAAGGAAAGGTTCTTCCAAAGTTCTTGGAAATGAAAAGCAAAAGCTTTATGAAACATTATTAGATGTTATCTAAATATAACTAAATTCACAGTAGAACTGTACGTTTCAAAGAAGGCAAAGCACTATTCTGAAATAGGAAAGCAATTCTACTGATTCAGAAAAGCAAAACTTGTGCCCAAAGAATGTCTATGCTTATATTTAACTGATCTTCCAAGAGTGTTTCTCAAACTCTGCCAGACAGAACACAACTGTGCAACTTCAAGAACCGGTGCACGAAGAAAATTAATATAGTTAATAAAACACATGGCAAATCCAAAAGTAGAATGCACCTTTAAAGCTCTGTACAAGCATGAATATGAAAACATTGCCTGACTAGAAAACATTGGAATAGCAAAACACCTGAGAAGAACCTGTCACTTTTCTTCTTTTCCTAAAACGTTAACTGCATGAAAAGAACTAATTCTAGATGAACTTTTCTTGCATTATTGAACTGCAGAAGTTAGAAAATGTGTAATTTACTCTAAACAGTGTATGCCTAAGCTTAGAAATTGCTCAGTGTTTTCCACAACAAAGCTTTGTTCTCAGTTGTATTTTTTTCCCAACTTTGCCAATATTTGCTTGAGGTTGTGTGTTTGTGTGTGTTTCTCATTTTTTTTTTCTTATAAAAGATTTAATTAAAAACAATCCAGTCATTTATGAGACCGTGTTGGGGAACTTATTCTTTTGGCAGCATTAAGCATCCTTCTGTGCCAAATATTAAGAAGGCTTAGTGCTCTCATGTACCAAAACAGAGTCTTAATAGTCAGGCTGCCTGGACATACTCATGCTAGTCTCAATTAATGTTATTTATTCCAAAACTAAGATTCAGCAGTCATTTGGTCAATCACAACAGAAGTATTTGGTCTCACACAAGGTCATCTTCTCTCCCCTCACTGTCAATGCAGAGAGACAAAGCACTTTTAGAACACCATTTGCCTGATCCATCAGAAGCCTACCTTAGTCTGTTCCCTTCCTTCCTGTGGCTCCTCTTTAGGTGATCTGATAGCAGTCTTTCAGTATCTAAAGGGGAGCTACAGGTAAGAAGGGAACAAATTCTTTTGCAGGGTCTGTGGTGATGAGAAAAAGGAAATGGTTTCAAGCTCAAAGAGGGTAGATTTGGATTAGAAAAAATTCTTTACGGTGAGGGTGGTGAGGCACTGGAACAGGTTGCCCAGAGATGTGGTAGGTGCCCTGCTCCTGGAGACTTTCAAGGCCAGGCTAGATAAGACCCTGGACAACCTGACCTAGCTCTGCATGTCCCTTGAGAGCAGCCCTGTGGAGAAGGACCTGGGGGTCTTGATAGATGAAAAACTTAACATGAGACAGCAATGTGCCCTTGTGGCTTGCAAGGCAAATGGTATCTTGGGCTCCATCAAAAGAGGGGTGGCCAGCAGGGACAGGGAGGTGATCTTTGAAAGGATTGACAACAACATGACAAGGGGAAATGATTTAAGTTAAGGGAGGGTAGATTTAGGTTGAATGTCAGGGAGAAATTCTTCACAGAGAGAGTGGTGAAGTACGGGAACAGGCTGCCCACAGATGTTGTGGATGCCCTGTCCCTGGAGGTGTTCAAGGCCAGATTGGATGGGTCCCTGGGCAGTCTGGTCTAGTATTGTCGGATTGGATGGGTCCCTGGGCAGTCTGGTCTAGTATTAACTGGTCTAGTATTAAATGGGGAGGTTGGTGGCCCTGCATGTGGCAGGGGGGTTGGAGATTCATGATACTTGAGGTCCCTTCCAACCCTGGCCATTCTGTGAATTCTATGTCCCAGTTCATTGCAGGGGAGTTGGACTAGATGACCTTTAGAGGTCCCTTCCAACTCTAGGGATTCCATGATTGTATGAGAAAAACTGCAGTTCAGAAGTGCACATTTCTCTCCAATAGTTGTGAAGGGAGTCAAAGATAATGGCATGTAAGGTGTTTTGTGCTATGAGGTTGTTCTATAGAGTCTAGCAGTACTGCTCCACATTTAACTTTTAATGCATTTCAGCCAAGAATTATATCATCTCAGCAGGTATTTCCCCGCAGATGTTCCCACCAGCTAATCAGTGAATTGGCCACTGGAGAAGAATTACAGTTCTTCCTCATCAACAGTAGACCTGCAGTTACTCTGCCTCCGAAGGAGGAACAGAAGGACTGTCACAAATTAGACCCACAGCTAAGATTTCTAAGAGTCTCTGAACACCAAACTCTTGCTTGAATTTTCCAGAAATTGTATATTCCTGGCCTATGGATGAAGTTAACATTCACTGAATTCTCATTAAACGTTACTTTTCAAGACAAATTTAAGCATTACATTTCCTTGAAAGCCAACGGCATTCATACTAAAACTAGTTTTATTAGTTTGTGTTTTACCCAGAGAGGTTGTGGAGGCTCCGTCCCTGGAGGTGTCCAAGACCAGGTTGGATGGGGCCCTGGACAACCTGGTCAAGTACCAGGTCTGGAGGTTGGTGGCCCTGCCTGTGGCAAGGGGGTTGGAACTTGATCCTTGGGGTCCTTTCCAACCCAAGCCATTCTACGATTTCATACTGCAGTTTCTGATGTTTTAAGAACAACATGGCCTCAAGTTTGAGGCAGGTAACACAGTGGTGTGAGAAATCACAGTTAAAATAAAAAGTGTGCGCACATTCACTGGAAAATTTACAGTACACAGCCCTTCGCACGCTCATCATTCCTTGAGGAAGGGCTGCAAAAGTTTGCCCACTCTGAGCCACAGATCTTTATTACCAACCATAATCAAATCAAGTGAGTACTGACAAGGACTTCACGTTGCCAATAAATGAAAGCTGTGGCATGCACAACAGATCACTATTTACACAATTTCCTTCAGGCTCCTGGGTTGGAAACTGAGGGAGAAACCTCATCACTTGGATCTTAGCTTCTGAGCAATTTCACAGCTCAAGCAGATGAATGCTTATGCCTGCCTGTAACTCCTACCTCTTTCACAAGACCCATGGTCTTTACTTTTCCTGCCTTTCCATTCCATCCTTCCCTTAGAGTTCAGATACTTCTGATCTGAAACTTAAATACAAATTGATAAATTCTGCCTTAGTGCCAGCACAGCAGCAGTTAGAAGCTCTGTCACTGACAGACATTGACTGGTCCTGTGAACGATATCCAGCTATCGGCTTCCTGCTAGCCTCCTGGAAAGGCCTTAAGAAGACTTCGCATGAATTGGAAGAAAGAAAAGTTAAAAAGCCCTCTTAATTTTATGAAAATCACTGTAAGAAGCTGAATAAAGTCTAGGCTGAGATAGTACAGGCACAAACACCTCTTGAAGAACTGTCATTCACTGTTGTACAATTGTATTTCTTGAGTGTCAAAACAAAGTACTTACTGTTATTTCAACCATATAGCCTTACATCCAACTAATTTTTTTTAAAGGGTAAATTAAAGCAATTTTCCCATTTGACCATGTAAAACGTAAAAAGAAATAGTATATTAATCCCAGCAAGTTTCAAGAAAAAAGCCCTTCATTAAGAAACCCAACTTATAGTACCAAATGCTCTACACTTACTACCTGCATGTTAAAACATGCTGAGGATTATTAATAGTATACACATTTCTTTTTAAAACAACTCAAATATCAATCAAGAATAAGGCTTAAATAGTACCAAAAATATCATGGACGAACAACCACTATGGCACATGCTTCAAAATTTTCACCAAATGTTTACTGCAACAGTGACTACAGTTTCAACTTTTTGTTACTTTCAATACTCACTTTTGATTTTTCCTCCCTCCCTCTTAATTCCTCTTAACAAGTGAAGACTGGACAAAATATTCATCTATAGCAGAACTCATCACTTACTCCAAGTGGAAAGAGAGAGAGACTCCATGCTTCCTAAGAAGCAAAATAACCAACATTTAACTGCACAGTCTTCAGACATGATACAACCATAGCAGACATGCAGCTGTGGGGTACACGGTGAAGAAAAGCAGTTCACTGCTTCCTCCGTAGCTGCAGAAGGTCAGCAGGCACACCACGATGGAGGCTGATAGGGTTGCAGGAAGAGACAGGGCAGTATCATGGATTGAGCAGTTGAATGCTTCCCCGCACAACCAAATTCCATTCCTGCTTCTCTGTACCCTACAGTTGCTGTGTGATGCTAGCCTAAACAGACAAAGTCAGGTCTCAGAGATGGACCCAGCACGCATACAGTTATTAGTATTCTGATATGGAGGGGAAAAAAAATCTTAAAATGCCCCACTGAAACAGAAAAACTGACTCTGAAAAACAGAGCCCTCATTTTGAAGGTAGCTTGTAGAAAACCCAGTGCCTTCCAAAAAGAAAATTCCCTTTATTTTGCCTAAACCATTCCCTTCTACCATCCAGCTTAGCCTAGGTACAAGTTACAGCTCAAAGTTTTGGATTTAATAACTGTAGTCGTCCATCTGCAAAGCAGCTAATCATCTCCAAACAAATCAATATGCCTGAATCCTGACTAGAAACAAACAGCTATTTACACTTCCCGCATGCTCATATAACCTTGATATCCAAATGTACACTAACAAAGCAGCATTCAAAAATTGTCAAAGTGTATTTAAAGAACATATATGTTTCCCTCCTTGTTATTCACACACATTAAGCAAATGAAATTTCCAAAAGTCACTTATTTCTCACTTTTCCCAAAGTCACGAGCACTGATGGATGAAGGGTTTCAAATAGACATATCCAGAATACTACAAAAACATTTATCCACCACAGGTTACCTGAGAAAGAAATCTGCTCAGTTTTTCCCTGCTTATATACTCTCACTGTATTAAAAGCTTTGATATAGGTGCTAGACAGCCAAAAGGAGCAGATCTCATATTGTGCAAGCTTTTCACAGACCCACAGAATGCCTCAAGTTGGAAGGAACTCACAAGGATCATGGAGTCCAAGCCTTGGCTCTACACAGCACCAACCAAAATCAAACCCAGTGTCTAAGAGCGCTGAACTCTGACACTCGGGGCCGTGCCCACAGCCCTGTGGTGCAGAGCCTTTCCCTGACCCCCAGCTGCCCTCCCCTGACACAGCTCCATGCCGTTCCCTCGGGCCCTGTCGCTGTCACACAGAGCAGAGCTCAGCGCTGCTCCTCCACTCCCTGTGAGGAGCTGCAGCCGCCATCAGGCCTCCCCTCAGCTTTCTGCTCTGGGCTCAGCAAACACAGGGGCCTCAGTAGTTTTATATCCTTCTTACATTGTGGTGCCCTAACCCGCACAGTGCCTGAGGTGAGGATAACATTATTTCCCAAATTTCCCTAGCAAGTCAAGGAGCCCACTACTTCTGCACAATTGGCCATTTTGCCGCCTTGTTTAGCGGAGAGAAACAGTGGAGTAGATTAAAAACAGGCATTTCACACTAGCACTAGCTGTGTGCCAAGCGTCACGTGAGACTGTTTCTACTGCAGTGTTTACTAGAGCTGAGCTTGCCAATTGAGAGAGCATACAGAAAAAGGCACCCAGCCCTGAACCTAATTTGAACCTTGCACGTAGTTTGGGGGGAAAATAAGAAAGTTGAACTTGACGCAACTTCTCATTCACCTTGGCACTTCTATACTGAGTCATGAGAGGCAACGGGGTCATGAGAGGCAATGAAAGGGATTGAAGTACAACTTAAAAAAAAAAAAAAATTCTTCATGGGATCACCTGACCGAAGTGCAATGAAGAAGAGTATGAAATTCAACAAGAAAGGCTGTCCCTTCCTTCTCAACAACAGGCTAATCAATTTCTATGTCAAAGAGGTTCAGATAAGCTCCAAACCTTTGAGCACTTATCCAACTTAAATGACTTCAATCACTCATCATTTAAGGTTGAAAATCTTAGCTGGGAAGCAGCACAAACTTCCCCAGTCTGCACGTCCCGAGTACATCGCACATCGGCCAATGACATATATCAAAGACATTTGAAAAAACAAAATTACACTGCATTTTATCTTCTGCCCAAAGAAATGTTAGGTTGTGGAGTCTCCTTCTCTGGAGATATTCAAGACCTGCCTGGACACCTACTTGTGTGACCTGGTGTAGGGAACCTGCTTTGGCAGGGGGGTTGGACTCGATGATCTCTGGAGGTCCCTTCCAACCCCTATGATTCTGTGATTCTGTGATATTTGAGATAAGACTAATCAAAATACGAGGCTCTACCATGGAAAGAAATAGAAATATTTTGGAACACCAAAGTTTATAGGTCTGTGTAAAGCTATTTAAGTGCTTTTTCTTTTTTTTTTTTTTTTTATAGAATGAAAAATTTAACATACAAAAATAAATGAAACTTACCTGCTCTAAATCTCTTATTTTCTTCCAAGTCATTTATTTAAAAACAAATATCAAGAAACATCTCCATCAATAGAAATTTGTACTTGTCCATACCAAACTGTGGCATCGGTCTCATAAATATAACACAGATTTCCTCTTTATAGAGCCTCAGACTTCCATTTAGGGCCCTCATGGAAGTACAATATTCATGGATAAATTGTTAATTGAAAACAGGCAGCACTGTTAAAGTGCAAATGCAAATGAAGTTTACATAAAACCACAGCATTCTCTGTGAGCCAAAAAGCTTCCACTCACGTACAGACAGAGTTCCTGATTCAGTATTCTGGATGTTGGGCAGATGTGGATCTAATCTGCTATTATTACCTTGCCTGTAAACAGCACAAGTGTTATCTGTCTGCCTAAATACTGCATGCATTACTGTAAAAATCCTTATCCACCACTGAATATTGTAATTTCCAAAATGTGCAACGCCCTTTAAAAAATTAGACAGGTCTATTTCCAGGTACTGAGTAGTGATCAATAAAATCTAGGATTTCAGTAGAAGGCCTCATTTCCAAAGCAAATTACCAACATTATGTACTTTAACTATCCTATAAATACAGTATGAGTTATTACTTCCAACTTGCAAATGGGGAACATTAGCATGAACACTGCCTGTTAATTAACGCAGTGCATCTATACAAATTTTCCCTGTTTTAACATAGAGCATAACTAAAAGTAAATAAATAATGTCACTCCAAACTAGTTATCACAGGATCTCCATCAGAGGAATATTAGTACTTCCATGCTGCAGTTCAGACACAGTTACATAAAACAGTGATTTTATAACAAGCCTTTAAATCCATCTTTTATTAGACTGTAGGATGGCTCATCTCAAAATATACATACACATAAATTGTCATAAGATGAAGCCCACCGTGTATGTTGACAATATCTCTGCTTAACAGAAGAAGAAAAGCACCAAGTATTTAATAAAAACTCAAGACAATGGCTTTTTCATTGTAAATTCAATAGTTCAACTATTGTTAACTGGATTTCGAGGATGATTTGTTGGACTGTTCTGTTTATCACGCATCTGAATCTGCTATCAAATTTTTTAGTTCAAATCGACCAAGTAGATTTCATGAAGTCTCTGGCACTTCTTGCAGAAGCATGCTTTTCTTTGTATGTTGCGGAAGGACCTTAGTTTCTACAGATGTGGGGATGATGAGTAAATAAAAATAAAAACTATTTAAAAAAAAAAAGGCTGCAGATACCATGAAGGTCACCATTATCACACACAAGTTTTTCTACTAAGTAAATTTCCCCTTTTAAAGATCTTTTAAAGATTTCTGAACTGTGTATTGCCCCTTTCTGTAGACTGGATGAGTGTTTAGTTGCAGTGCTAATGCAGACTGCCTTACCCCCAGCTCATGCCAGGTCGTCCTAGCATTGCTTTGTCGCAGTTATCACAGTGTAGCAGAGCAGAGATCACAGATCAAAACTCGGCAGAAAAAAAGCCAAAGCCAAACAAACAAAAAAAAGCCTCACTAATATTTGTATTACTCACTCTGAAAATTAGTTTAAAACTTCAAACTAGCAGAAAAAGTCAACAGCAAGTAACTGTAACAATCTGCAGGCTTGTGGCTTGAGTCATGGTGCAGGGAGAGCACTGGGTTTTGTACTAGTGAAAAGATTCAGCATTAACACTACAGAACAATTTACTTCTGTGAGGCTAACTTATTCAGAAGGGTAGAAAAGCAAGCGTAGTTTATTATGGTACACTGATCCATAATTTTAAGAGTCAGAATTCATGCTGTCTTCTCACAGACCACAGCAATGCAGCTTTTGCTCCTGGCACACCTCCATAGCCACCCCAACCTCCAAGGAAAAAGTGAAGCTAGTTGCAGCATCTCTGAAAGACAACAGGCTAGGTGGAATCATACATATTTGGCCCACCAGCAGCTGCCAGCTGAACCACACTGACCTCAGCAGAGACTGGAGTTATGCTGTTTACAGCAAGCCTGTGCCTGGGAGCAGGATAAAACAACAGCTGTGCTCCCTCTTGGCTCAGTCTCAAGCACACGCACTGCAGTTCAAAGGTAGCATGAGGCTAAAGCAACTCACATACACACTGAAGCATGAGGGAAAGAGCCTACCATTTTCACAAGTTTCACCAGCAAACTGTACACCAACTTGAAGTCCTCCTAAAAAAGTGACCCTATACACTTGACTGCCTAATTCCAGCCATGTAATATCACTGGAGCATGAAAGGAGGCAGCAGCCCAAGCAGGCAGTGCTATGGCTGCTCCTTTTTCTGTGCCAGGGCACAGCATGCCCCACGGGTCAGCTGGATGTGGATTTGCAGCCAGCACAGACAGCCAGTGAGTTAGATCCAGGGGCCACCATTGGAGCAGAGTGCAGAAGGACCCCTCATATCTGGAGTTCTTGCCCCAGTTCTGCACCAACTCCTTATTAGAAGAGCCTTACCTCAAACTTATACATCTGCAAAACAAGAATATCAATTACTTTTTAACTAGAGATACATAAACACCTGTGATTTGCTTAATAACCATGTATAATTCCATAATAAAATGGAAGTGAGATATAGCTATAAATAAAATAAAAGCAGGTAATAAAAGCATGACATGACAGAACACACACAGCATAGGTGAGGTTGGAATAGATTGCTGAAGATCACCACAGAATCACAGAATGTCCCAAGTTGGAAGGAACCTCAAGGATCATGAATCTCCAACCCCCCTGCCACACGCAGGGCCACCAACGTCCACATTTAATACTAGACCAGGCTGTCCAAGGCCCCATCCAATCTGGCCTTGAACACC